>SJYC01087607.1:0-26578 GCA_006408675.1 Madoqua kirkii
TTTTTTTTTTTTTTAAGAATTAGCAAGGAAGTCAATGTGGGTAGAGCTCAGTGAAAAGTTAATAGAAAATTAGATTGGAAAAGTGTCTGGGAGTCAGATCATGTAGTGCTTGTAGGCAAGAAAAAGGATTTTGAACTGTATTCTGCATGATGGATTTTTAGCCGAGAAGTGACGTGATTTGAATTGTTACTTCAAAAGCATTACTCACATTGACATGGGGGGAACAGTCTGTAGTGGGGTGATGGTGGACCCAAGGTGATCAGTTAGAAAGCTACTGGAATATGGTGGCTTGGATTGGAGTGATAGCAATGGAAGTGGTGAGAAGTGAAGCTGATTTAAGGTAGAGGAAGAGCTCATGGGAGTTGTGGCATAAAGAGAAGCATCAGGAATGACTTGAAGTTTCTGAACATTTACATTGGTAGACTCTGAGATGAGGAATACTGAAGGAGAAGTTTTGGGTGTGTGAATGGTGGTGAAAATCAAGTTTGGTGTTAGAAATACTACCTTTGAGATGTTCATTCAACTTCCAAGGGAAGATAGGCATTTTGATAAACAAGTCTGGTGTTCAGGGGAGAACTGGGTATCAAATTCTAAATTAGGGAGATATCAGAATATTTCAAGCCTATGGGACTGAATGAGATTATTTTCGAAGTGAGCTTGCATAGGAATGAGGTCCAGATATTGTGTTCTGAAGCAAGGGCTGAGACTAGATGGTTGGGTTTGACCCAGCTTAGACAAGACCAGTTTCGGTGGATGAGGAAAGTCTGATTGAAGAGAGTGGAGAATGGGATGGGAGGACAAATAAGCAGTAAACTCTGGGAGTTGGTGATGGACAGGGAAGCCTGACGTGCTGCGATTCATGGGGCTGCAAAGAGTCAGACACGACCGAGTGACTGAACTGAACTGAACTGATGGACTGTCTATAAGAGAGGACAAAAAGATGGGAGAGGCAGAGATGGCCACATCAGTTAGTCAGTTCAGTCACTCAGTCATGTCCAACTCTTTGTGACCCCATGGACTGCAGCACACCAGGCTTCCCTGTCCATCACCAACTCCTGGAGCTTACTCAAACTCATGTTCATCAAGTTGGTGATGCCATCCAACCATCTCATCCTCTGTTGTCCCCTTCTCTTCCCACCTTCAATCTTTCAAATGAGTCTGTTCTTCGCATCAGATAGCCATATGCTCATTGATAAAACTTAAGGTCTTCTTCCTTATGTTATCTTGTAGGCCCTGTGTGGCTGGGGAAAGGAGAGCATGTTTCATATGTAAGTCACACATCTGCTTTCTTTCACAGAAGTGTGTGTCCAGTTGTTCAGTCATGTCCAACTCTTTGTGACCCCATGGACTGTATGTAGCCTGCCAGGATCCTCTGTCCATGGGATTCTCCAGGCAAGAAAACTGGAGTCAGTAGCTATCTCCTCCTCCAGGAGATCTTCCTGACCCAGGGATTGAACCTATGTCTCCTGCAATGGCAGGTAGATTCTTTTATTGCTGAGTTAGCTGGGAAGCCCACTTCCTTCTATATTTTCCTTTCTTATGCTGGCTACTAGTCTTTCTCTTCTGAATCCAGGCTCTGGTCACTGTTTTCTGTTCATCACTTTGGAACTGCTTCTACCAGCCCCACTGTGTCACTCATGTACTAGCTCTTAACCACCCTGACTGGTGATACCCCTGGAGCATGTTCATGTCTTTCTTTGTCTCTCCATCATTGCTGCCTAGAGCTTTTCTTCATCAGCCTCTTCATGCACTGCATGTGACTTTTGTGTTTTTAAGACTGAAGGTAAACAATTTTTTCGCTCCATGAATCTGTCTCGTATTTCTTGTCAAGCTGTGGGGAAATGTGTGTTTATGTGTGTAATGAGAAGGGGGCAATAAATTAGAAAATGGGACTGGATACAGGTGGGAGTGTTGTCTACTCCTTGGCATTGGCTGGCATTTCAAATCTTGGCTCCATCAGAGCCAGGCCCCCTGTAAGAGCTGAAACTTACTTGTTAGCCTTTGTAAATTTAGGATATCCTCTCAATTTTTAAAATGTCAGTTAAAGTTTGTGTTTTGAGGCAAGTAATTTTTATCTCTTGTTTGATTCATCAAGGACCCGGAGTCCTTTTCATATAAGTTGTATAAGTCTTTAACCTGAAAAGTAGAGAACACTCATATATGGGAAATGACCTTGAGTTAGATCACTTAACTTGCTCATCTGGGTAGTTTTTAATCATGTCTGTCCTTGGAAACAGTCCTCTAAGCAAGAATTTCAGAAGAACTATTGCTGCTTATTTCAAATGTCTGGGTTTTTTCTCTCTTCCCATTTCTTTCCTCGCCAATGGAGACCATTCTTGGGTGGTAATTCCAAGTCTAGGAAAGAGAAAAGAGAATCTTCCCCATCACTCATGCTAATTAGATCCACAGGAGTAATTTAGTCTTGAAAGTGGATGAGTCTTCAGCAAAGGTAGATCAAGTGGACGCTTGTAAAGGCAGCAGTTTGGACTCTTGGCAGCACTGATAAAGCTCTTCAGAGTGGTTCTTGTTGAATTCACTGAACCTTGAATTTGAAGATGAAGAAAGTTATACCTGTTACCCCTGTGCTGTAATTTATAATCCGTTTCTTAGGCTTTCTTGCTTTGAAGTTTGTCTTTTTTTTTTAACTATTAGTTATCCTTTTGCCCCACTGATAGGAGTACTCGGAGGAGTGAAGAGATCTGTTGCTTGTTATTAATAAATATTTATAGAATCTTTAAATGATTTTTGTAAATGGCATGTGTTTGCATGCTAACTCACTTCAGTCATGTCCAACACTCTGCGACCCCATGGACTATAGCCCATGAGGCTCCTCTATCACGGGATTCTCCAGGCAAGAATACTGGAGTGGTTTGCCATGCCCTCCTCCAGGGCATCTTCTCAACTCAAGGACTGAACCTGCATCTCTTACATCTCCTGCATTGGCAGGTGGGTTCTTTATCACTAGCACCACCTGGGAAGCCCTTGTAAATGGCAGTTATGTTTATTTTGATGATACCCTTTGGGAAAAGTGCGCACAAAGAATCAGATTATCCAAGTTCTTCCAGGATTGCAGATTAAATTGTAAACTCAGGTAATATTTGCAAGTTATATTAGTCCTTTTGGGGCACACTACCTGGGAGAGTGGCAGTTTAGCCTTCTCATTAAAAAAAAAGAAACAAACCCTTCAAAAAAAAAAACCTTGCAAAATTGTTTTTAAATGGGGGTTAAAAGTGGATATCACCAAGAGCTTTGAGCTATAATCACAGGCTGCTGAGCAAATCTTATCATTTTCCACATGTGCCATAATGGGAGAAACATCAGGAAGCCTTTGTGCAATGAAGTCACTCTCAAGTGGGCAGAAAAAAAAATGATATTGTGTTGAAGCAAACCAAGCTCAAACTTCCTACTCTTTAGAAATATCAACTCAACCTTTTTTTCTCTTCAGGTGAACCACTTTCCCTTCTCTAGTTACCTTCAAATGTTCTGTAATTATCATCCTTCATGTTATTAGGCAGCTGTGCAATGTTCATATTTCCAACATGAAAAGTGCAAATATTTCTAATATTAAATGTACACCTGAAAGTTTAACACTTTACCTCCATCTCTGACTCCACCAGCTTCAGTTTAAAAACTGGCACCAAAAACCCCTAAAGACTAAAAAGTAAATAAAAACTGGCACTGCCAAGGGAAAAATACACATGTGTGTGTGTGTGTGTGTGTGTGTGCACGCGTGCGTGTGCTTAGTCACTCAGTTGTGTCTGATTCTTTGTGACCCCATGGACTGTAACCCACGTGGCTCCTCTGCCCATAGGGATTCTTCAGGCAAGAATACCAGAGTAGGTTGCCATGCCCTTCTCCAGGGGATCTTCCCCACCCAGGGACTAAACTCCTGTCTGTTACATCTTCTGCATTTGTAGGCAGGTTAGGAAGCCTACACATTAGTAAACAACTATCAAGACAAGTGAATCAACCTAGAACAGATACACCAGGTGTATCTACATGTACATAGTGCATGTGTGAACCTGAACACCTTAGATGAGATGGTAAAGCAGGAAGAATCTGCTTCCAGATCTCAGGCTCTTCTCTCATTGGACATGAGTTTGAGCAAGAGATAGCTGGGAGATAGCAGAGGACAGGGAAGCCTGGCATGCTGCTGTTCATCGGATTGCAGGGACTAAACAACAACGATAAGAGGGCTTAGAAAGCACTGTTCCAAAGCCTGGTAGAAAAGTCACCCATATTGCTCAGGGCAAAAGCAAGCAAGCAGGCAAACAAACAAATAAACCCTTTGTTATTTAGCATGCTTCCAAGGCTTTTAATAAGCAATACAACTTAATAAATAGAGGATAAGCAACAGGAAAACACCACTCTCAACCCAGATTTGAAGAAACCTGAACCAGTCTGGCCAGTTTCTGATTATAGTACATGCTGTAATTAGATGAGTGATTTATCATAACTTTACAAAATCAGAGTTTTGGTTCAGAGGCTTAGAGAAGGAAATTTTTCTAGTGTTTGGATGACTGACTTCATCTTCTATGCTGAATTTCATTTAAGTTCTGGGTCCAGATGAAAAAGGTAATGTTCTCATTCTCTTATTTCCAGGTAAGAGAAGCTCTCATTTGGCTTCAATATAAATTAAACCCATTGGAAACCAAGGTCATGTGACTCAGGGTATTTCCCCGGCCTTTGCTTTATTCTGGGCCTCTGAGATCTGTGGGCAGGCAGAGAATTCAAACTCACTCTACATTTCATTTCTAGCAACTATTTTTTTTTAAACTTCTTATGACAGTTTTATTTCCTTTTTTTAAAATGTAAATGTAAAGGTATTTTTTTATGTTTAGTTTTTAGGTTTGTGAGAGCATGTGAATATTTCATGCAAAATGCCACCTTGAAGGCAGCAAAAAAGATGGGAAGCCGTAATAAAGTTAGATAGTTGGCATGGGAAGAATATTTAATGTAAGCCTTGAAACTTTTTCCAGCTTGTATTGTGTCTGTGATATGAAGTGTTACTTTGTGTTGTTCTTCTGGGCATTTCTAGGCATTTTATCAAGATTGGGGGACTGATTCACTGACCCTCTTCATGTATTTGGTCCTTGGACGGGACACAGACAGTGTCAGCATGTGCAGGGAAGCTCTGCATCACAGGTCTTGGACTTTAAAACCTCACTTACATGATTTAAAAAAATCAGAACTTTAAAAATAAAAACTTCTTAACCCAGCGTCAAGGAGAGTAGTATTGCTTTCAGATTCAAAAATAACCTCTTATTAACAAACCAAAGTGGAAGCCAGGAGCTCATGTGTCCTAACTTAATTTTAACCGAATCTTATTGTTGCAAGATTATAATATGGGATATCCAAACACAGTTTTAGATGCAAATTTTATTCTATGATAAGACACTGTTTTAAATTAATCTCAGTGAGACTATATAATAATATTACAATGTAAAACACAACTGAAAACTGCTATGATTAAATTACAAGAATTCAGTCATACCCATTTACCCAATTATAACAGGAAAACACATGCCAGCTGCTCTAGGACCCACCCGAAGTCTATGTACTAGAGAATCTTCTTGTAATGCTGCTGCTGCTGCTGCTGCTGCTGCGTCACTTCAGTCGTGTCTGACTCTGTGCGACCCCATAGATGGCAGCCCACCAGGCTCCCCCATCCCTGGGATTCTCCAGGCAAGAACACTGGAGTGGGTTGTCATTTCCTTCTCCAGTGCATGAAAGTGAAAAGTGAAAGTGAAGTCTCTCAGTCATGTCTGACTTTTAGCAACCCCATGTACTGCAGCCTACCAGGCTCCTCCATTCATGGGATTTTCCAGGCAAGAGTACTGGAGTGGGTTGTCATTGCCTTCTGTGCTTCTTGTAATGAGATTTGCCCAAACCACTTTCTAGATTTAACTTTTTTCTAGACTTTCTCTGTAACTCTTTTGGTGCATCTTTCTTTTTTGCATAGAATGGACAGTCATTAACCTGAAGCCAAACTCTGGGAAATACCAAAAAAAATGCAACACAGAAGCTTCTTGTAATGAGATTTGCCCAAACCACTTTCTAGATTTAACTTTTTTCTAGACTTTCTCTGTAACTCTTTTGGTGCATCTTTCTTTTTTGCATAGAATGGACAGTCATTAACCTGAAGCCAAACTCTGGGAAATACCAAAAAAAATGCAACACAGATTCTGCCCTCCTGGAGTTTACATTCTGGTTGGAGCACAAGATGTGTACACAGGAAACATTTGACTGAATATCTGATTTGATTCCACAGGGACTTGGAGATTAGAGGCATGTGATTGGAATAGTTTGGGAAACATTTTTGGAGAGAAGTTAGAATCCAATGGATGGACAAAATCTAAAAAAAGAGGAGACAAGGCAAGATGGTTTGGGGATATGGCATTCATAAAAGTAGAAATAAGGAGTGAACTCAGAATGTATTCATTTAATAATTATTTATCGAGTGTCTCTCAGAAAAATATGCAGTAAATATGATGAGGTCTTGGCTTCCATGAAGTTTCCATTCCAGTGTGATGAGGTAGGTAATAAAAAGAAAAAAAAAAGCAAAATATTTTTAGATTGTGAATGTGCAATTCATGAAATAAACAAGGTCAGGTGGTAAATGTAAGGGAGATGAGGGGGTGGAAATATAGTCGGTGTTCCTCAAAACTTTAATGTGAATCTCCCAGAGGGCTTGTTAAAAGTTAAATTGTGATTCAGAAGTTCTGGGCTGAATCTGAGAGTCTGCATTTTCAAAAACATCCCAAGGGTTGCCAGTGTTACTGGTCCATAGCCCATATTTTGGGCAGCAAGTCTTTAGGTGGTATGATATGAGACTATTGTCTGGTTGTAACACAAGAATCTTGGTAGAGTAGGATGAAGAGGAAGAATGAAAGAGAAGGTTAAGAGAAAGATTTGGGCCCAACAGAGATGAACCTAGATTGCCAAGTTTAGGACCAAGGAGTTAAGAACTTTGGCAGGAGTGCCAGTGTTGAAAATGCCTACAATGGCAGGTACACCACAGGATGGAGTCAAGCAAGGCTTATCACTCATCATGCCAAGACACAGATGGAAAATGATTCTATCACTGAGGAGTGGAGAAAAGCGGGCTTCTGCTTGGGGAAGATCTGCTTTAAAAGGACGCAAGACTCGAGATGTAGGATTACAATGATCCAAGCTTTCCAAGATGAGCTCCTTGATGATGGAAAGGAAGGAGTGAGCAAGAGAAACAATCGAACCAAATTTTTTTTCTTTTAGGATTTTGTGAGTGTCTGATTATACATTGTAGAGAAGGAGGATGGTTTTAGGGATGATGGGACCTCGAAAATTCCACAGGGAGCTGATCACACACAACTGGCAGTCAAGAAGAGATCTAACCAGGTGTTATTTTATTTAATATTTTTTTGAGTCAAATCCTCAGAGTTTAAGATATTTAAATAAGTAATTCCTTTTGGGGCAAGAGTATGAGAAAAAGAAGAGCAGATTACTGACGACTATGCTTCAGGGAATATTTACAGCCTATGGAAGGAAAAAGAGGAGCACACAAAGAAAGCATTTTTTCTCCCATTATTACTTTTATTTGGAATGAGACACAGGGCACACAGGGTGGAAAGCAACCTGATGCCTCCCGGTGAAACCCAGGAGGATGGTAGCCAGAGTCAGGACACCATGGTGGCCAGGTTATGCCCAGCATTGCTGAGCAGCACTGCTGCATGGGCAGAAGGCATGCACCCTTCCACATCATGGTCTCTCGTCTTCCCCAGGGAGATCAGCGACATCTGCTTCTTTTGTTACGTACCTGTGACTTTGGGGAACAGACTGGCCCTGAAGGCAGGACAGCTAGTGAGAAATACAGATCACAGTGTTGTCAGGGGTAAGACATATCTAGAATGGGCCCTGGATGTTGTGTGATTTTAGGACTTCGGCTATTGCCAGTATCACTCCCCAGGTGGCGCTAATGGTAAAGAACTCACGGACCAATGCACGAGACACAAGAGATGTAAGTTTGATTCCTGGGTTGGGAAGATTCTCTGGAGGAGGGCATGACAACACGCTCCACTATTGTTGTCTGGAGAATCCTATGGACAGGGGAGCCTGGCGAGCCACAGTCCACAGGGCCCCAGAGTCGGACATGACTGAAGTGCCCTAGCACATACAGTGTCACTGTACATATGCTGATTGTGAATGCAGATCCTTAATTCTCCCACTACTTTGTTCCTGCCCACCCCCCACCAGATCTCCTTTATTTATTTATTTATTTATTTATTTTGCTGTATTGTGTGGCTTGTGGGATCTTAGTTTTCTGATCAGGGATTGAACCTGTGTTCTCTGCATTAGGGGCATGGAGTGTTAACCACTGGACAGCTAGGGAAGTCCACCAAAGCTCTCCTTTAGACCACAATGGTTGATGCAAGCATTTTCACCTGAGATGCCCCTTCCATCTCCGTATGGGAGGGTCAAGAAGAAAGGGAAGGTGCCCAAGAACAGGTCAAGGTCATGACCAATGCAGAATCTGGTTTAGACCGGGGAGCCTGGTGGGCTGCCGTCTATGGGGTTGCACAGAGTCAGACACGACTGAAGCGACTTAGCAGCAGCAGCAGCATGAATCCTGAAGCCTACAGTTCTCCACAGTGTGCACAGCTGATGTGCACCCTGGGGAAGAGAGAGGGAGAGGAGAGCTTTCCTTTGTCTTTGCTTGTATTTTATAGGAAAGCTGAGTCCGGAAGAGGCTCAGTGAGTTATGAGAAAAAATTACATCTGTTAACACTAAGCTAAGAACGAGAACACGAGCTTTCTCTACTTTGAGTGGTGATCCTTTTATTGCAGTCAGGGCAAACAGTGATCAGCGTTAAAAACAGAGGATATATACAGCATCACTTGCCCCTGAGTCGATGAGAACTTTCATTTCTGCATTCATTGACCTTAGTCTTTAGCCTTTTAAAATTCAGGACATAAGGTGACATTTTTGTGTTTACTGTATTCTGCCCCTCAACAAATGCAAGAAAACCTTCAGTGAATGTTTTAGGCAGTTCTACACTGAAATACTAGGTGGCAGTCTAACACTGCCTTTAGACATTTAGAACGCCTATCTGGTTCTAATAATGGCATTTTAACAAAAATTTTTAGAGCTATTTTTAAAAGAACGACTTCAAAAGGACGCTTTACAGAAATAAGTAAATGAAGACATGTGATACGTTTGTAAACTACCTTCCCCAAACCCGTATTTTTAATTACAAATTACATGTGCAATTGAAAGAAATACTGAAAACTTAAGAGTTAACAAAAAATAAACAAAGGACATCAATAGCTATTTCCCAGAAGAAAGACATAATAGCAAAAAACACATGCAAAACACTTAACCTCTAATAAGAAAGACAATTCAATTAAATGAGGATTTTTTATTGCCTCTCAATTTGACAGAATTAGTTTCAAAAGTTCTATCCCAAAGAAAAATCATAGATGTGGTCGGAGATTTATGTGTAAGCATCTTTCTTGATTTATTTATGAAAATCTAAAGACACTAACGCTTAGAAGGTGGGTGTTTCTTAAAATGGAATATTATGCATTCTTAATTTATAGGACTTTATATTTTAGTTAACCTCTAAAATTGTATTGATTATGTCTAATTATTCATTAGAAGGGCTAGTGTTGAAGCTGAAACTCCGACACTTTTGTTGCAGGAAGGCGGACCCCTTCCAGGGCCTGAAACTGGGCTCTTGTCTAACACTCGGAAATGAATTGTCCGACGACACACATGTGCTGACAAAGCAAGAGATTTTACTGGGAAAGGGCACCTGGGTGGAGAGCAGGAGGGTAAGGAAGCCCAGGAGAACTGTTCTGCCTCCTGGCTCACAGTCTCAGGTTTTATGGTGATGGGATTAGTTTCCGTGGTCTTTGACCAATTATTCTAAATCAGAGTCTTTCCTGGTGGCACACGCATCGCTCAGCCAAGATGGATGCTAGCAAGGGGGATTCTGGGAAGTGGACGGACATGCAGTGTCTCCTTTAGACCTTTCCCGAACTCTTCCGGTTGGTGGTGGCTTATTAGTTCCATATTCCTTATCAGGATCTCCTGTCATAAAACAGCTCATGCAAATGGTTACTATGGTGCCTGGTCAGGGTGGGCGGTTTCAATCAGCGTGCTTCCCCTAACGCTTTGGCCACCTGATGTGAAGACTGACTAATTTCAAAAGACCCTGATGCTGGGAAAGGTTGAAGGCAGGAGGCTAGGATGGTTGAATGGCATCACTGACTCAATGGACATGAGTTTGAGTAAACTCTCGGAGTTGGTGATGGACAGGGAGGCCTGGCGGGCTGCAGTCCATACACGACTGAGTGGCCAATTAATGAACTGAATGTCCAATTAATGTAAAAATCCAGACCCATAATGTTGAAAAATACGCAGAGAAAAAGTGTAAGTTAACTTTTGCTGGAGGGACAAAGATTTTTGTGCAGTTTTTGGGTTTTCAGGAGAATTGATCATATGTATAAATAAAAGAACATGTACATATTAATATGTGTAACTGATGCCTGGGTTCATGGTGAAGGAGCAGATTCATAATCAACTGCATTGCTGGTGGTTCTATTCAGCTGCAGCTGGTTAATTCAACTGCAGGAGGATCAAGGAATAGAAACCCAGTGCCTTCCTTGAGATGCCTTTCTGGAATCACGTGAGTGCATATGTGGGGCCTCAATCTCATATGTAGTGCAGTCATCAGCTGATAGTTTCCCTGTGGCAACAAAGAAGGGAAAAATTCAGTAAATCAGAAAGAAATCCAAATCTTTCTCCTGAGTGATTATTAAAATAATATCGTCTGCAAGTATTTTGCCCTGTGGACAGAAGTATCAATCTGCTTTTAATTCCTTCCTTAACACAGTCGTCCCTCGTCTGCCTGTTATTTTTATAATCAAAAGCAAAAGATTATAATTGCTTGGTTTGCTGTTCGTTTTATGCAATGATATGGAATAAACAAGACTAAGGAAAAATCAATAGAATTGTCTAGCTGAAGAGACTGCCTGTTGCGTTCTGCTAGAAATATATGAATTGAATGTTCAGTGTGTTTATTCACTGACTTAATTTATCGATTCAATTACTCGTTGCTCTTATTGTGGAAATAGCAGATAAAAATGAAGAAAACCTTTGGCAAAATGATCTGACCCTGGCAACTGTAAAGTATAAGGAATATATAGAATCCAATCTTAGGATTCAGTACCCAATAAGAATTTTTAAAAGGTCTTACTTTCTGAGTGAACATATTTTTAAAATAAGAGCTGCATATGGTCCCAAATTAAAAACATAATCATAATCTGTGCATAATCAAAATTCTGGTGCTTGCCTCTCATATGCCTGCAACAGGACTTGTTGAAAACCTGGTTAAGAGGTAACTTCTGCTATGACTCTACTTTTAGCAATTTGTAATTTTATTTTTCCTGTGGGGGAAAAAAAAATCCAGAAAGGCAACACCGAGATGCTTGGAAATAGTATTTTTTTTAGCACCACGTTGCTTGGTAAGAAAACAACAAAGGGTGTTTGTTCTGAGTTCTTTCTTAAAATTTATGTGGATTGAGAAAACACATCAGTAACCATTAGATCTTTCTGTATTGCAGAGATATTTAGGCACATCCTATTTCCAGGCTTCCAGCCCACTGATGAGGCCCTACCTTCTGTGTGAAACGACAGTGCTGCTGGCCTATTATAATCATTTCCATGGAGAATCATACAATATTCCATGGGGGAGGAAGCAGTGACAATTGTCCCCCTGAGCCCTCTCATTCCACAGATGGGATTGCACGTTTGAGTGGTTTTTTCAGTGTAGGTCAAAACCTCCTCTAATGAGACTGATGAAACAACAGATTTTATTACAATGGAGCACAAAGGAAGCTTATAATATTATTCATTATTTTAAAAATTTGCATACTTGAAACAAATGTTTAGTCTGCCCTTTATTTGTACAATTAATAAGGTAGGGGAAGAGAGAAGAAAATAGATGGATTGAAGCAAATGCAGATTTTGAGGGACTCTGAAACACTGAAGAGGGTAGATGTTTGGATTTCATTTACAATTATATTTCAGTGGCATTTGAGATCATCTTTATAAAAATGCTCATGTTTTGTAAAAGGTGGCAGAATTTCTCCTTCTTTTGTTTGAATATACTTACATAATCTTTTTCTTTTAGAAAGCACTTTTTCCTTTCTGAAAATTATTTTATTTATTTATTATCTGGCTGTGCTGCAAGGCTTGTGGGATCTTAGTTCCCTGACCAGAAACTGAACTGAGGCCCCAGCAGTGAAAACACAGACTCCTAACCACTGGACTGTCGGGGACTATCTATTTGTGTAATCTTTGTATCAAGGATTCCCAAAGCATGAAAGGCCCAGGTCATCTATTGCTAGGGACATTTCTACTTCTTGCCTATAATTCTACTTTTTCAGAAACATAGAAGACAGGTTCCGTTTGACTGATGTCTTTGTAGCTGCAGAAGCTGTCTGAAGGAACAACTTGATCCAGCCCTTTCATTTTACAGGTGAGAAAACCAAAACCTGGGAATGCTCAGGTCTGTCCAAGGTCACTAGCAGAGCTGAGACAAGCACCAGGGTCTCCTGGCTGTCTGAAGTGGGGTGATTCAAATGCCTTGCAGGTATTTCCTGTCCTCAGCAATGTAATGGATATGCTAGCCATCCTTTCCATATGGACTCCATCCCAGCCCTTTCCAGGTAACAAAACTACCCCAATCCATTTGTTCTTCCTCTCTCCCTCCAACAGGTGGTGACAGAGCATCCTCCCCTCTCACTGGGCTAGGAGCTACTGAGCCCACTCGTGATTGTTAGTGACAGTTCCTTATTACCAACCTCTTTCTAGAAGACGCTGTGATAGAGGTTCCCAAAATTAGCTAGCACGAGGATCTTGGTGGCTCAGTGATAAAGAATCTGCCTGCCAGTGCAGGAGACCTGGGTTTATTCCCTGGAGAAGGAAATGGCAATCCACTCTAGCAATCTTGCCTGGGAAATTCTGAAGACAGAGGAGCCTGGCAGGCTAGAGTTCATGGAGTCACAAAAGAGTCAGACATGACTGAGTGAATAAACAATAAGGGATCCAGGTGAGGCCAGGCTGCTTTTATTGCATGTAAGAATTAGGAGGTATGCACACAAGGCTCAAGATGCTTGCTTCTAATTTTGACTCTACCACTTGGGCAAGCTACTTATCCCTGTGTCTCAGTTACTCATCTATAAAATGGGGATGATAGTGGTATCTCCTTAATAGGATTGTTATGAGGATTCAGTGAGTTAATACATATAAAATATTTTAAACAGCAACTACTACATAGTAAGTGCTTGGTTAATAGTGTCTAAAATTATTAATATGAGTTTTCTTGTATAAACAGGGTCATATTTATTTTTGATTGAGATAGTAATTAGATTGACGAATGAAAGGGTTATTTCTGTACATGATTTTCTCTATTATGACCATAATGGCCTTCTTTTAGTTCACAGAGCAAGCTTTTTCTGACTGGCTCCAGGGCCTTTGCATATATCATTCTTTCACTTTGATCTTCTTGTTAAAGTCTATTTGTCCTTCAGATTTTAGAACTAACATCACTTCTTCAGGGGGACCTTCCACAACCCCCTAGTACTTTACTATAGATTCTCATAGATCCTTTCTGACAGAACCATATTCATTGTACTTAAGGCTGATATATTTTTATATATATGTGTGAATATTTGATCAAAGTTTATCTTCCTCACTAGACTGTACCCTGAATTAATTAGCACTGAAATTTTGTCTGTTTTTGTTGACCATTGGCTTTCTAGTGCCTATATGTTAATGGCACACATTTGGTGTTCAATAGCTCTTTGTAAAATAAATGAACAGATGAAACTGGGTCTAATTGAGTTTTTATCCTGAGAACAAATTGATGACAACTTGAGTACAATACTGAGTTCTCAGGAAGGGCAGTTCAAATAGGTAGACGGAATGAGATATACACCATCACAGTTTTTTGTACAATCTTCCACAGGAAATAAGGTATTGAAAACAAGGTGAGTCTTCAAACCCACAAAGCCAGAATACCCCTTTTGTAAAAAAGAAAAAATTAACCTAATAATTTTATAATATTTAATGACATGAAATATTATAAGCTGCACAATTTTAAGAGCATGGGTCAGTAAGTTTTCATGAATATATACTCCACATGATGAGCACCACAATTGACTGAACTACTTCAGTCCATTGTCTTAATGAATTGGTGTCATCTCTCATTGATCTTTCTGCTTCCACTCATGTCCCACTCTGATTTAGCCTCCTTTAGCAGCCAGACTGATTCAATTATAAGATAAACTGAATTATTTGACTCTACTGATTAAAAGCACCCAGTAGCTCCCACCTGGAACAGAATAAACCCAAATGCCTTATCATGGGCCCAAAGTCCTGTGCAATCTGGCCCCTGCCCTGCCCCGTCTGTCCTCCACCATTCTTCCTCTTGCATTCTTGCAACACTGATCTTTCTTCAGTTACTTGAATTTGCCAAGTTCCTTCTTACTCTAGACTCTTAGATTCAACCATCTTTTCTACTTCTTATCTTTCAGGTTTGTGATAAACAGATGACAGCCTCTCGAAAAATGTCCATGTCCACCTTGAAACTATGACTTTCTTACATTCCATGGCAAGAGATTTTGCAGATATAATTAAGTTTCAGATCTTGGAAGCAGAGGCGGTGTGACTGCTGGCTTTAAAGATGAAGGGGCCATAGGCAAAGGAATGTGGGCATAATCTCTAGAGACTGGCAAAGGCAAGGAATGAATTTCTCCCTAGAGCTTCCTGAAGAAACACAACCGTGCCATCAACTTGATTTTAGCTACATGAAACTCATTTCAGACTCTGATATTTGAACTGTAAGATAAATTCGTGTTGCTTTAAGCCACTAAGTTTGTGGTTGTTTCTTACAGCAGCAGTAGAAAACTAATACTCATTCTCTGCTTAAAACATCATCTTTACACGGATACCTGCCCCCAGCAACCCCATTTAAACTAGAACCCTTACCTCTTCCCTCCCTCCCACTCTCATTTCTATTCCTGTCTATAATCTCTACCTCAGTCCCTTGTTTTTTTTTTTTTTTTGTAGTAAAACTCATCACTGGTAATCATCTTTGCCATGCTCACTAGAATATGTGTTCTCTGGAGGGCAAGGATAATATCTCATTCATGATTATGTCCTCAGGAACTAGTAAAGCACCTGTAACTCTGTAATCATGTGGTTAATGCTCTGCTGCTGCTAAGTTGCTTCAGTCGTGTCCGACTCTGTGCGACCCCATAAATAGCAGCCCACCAGGCTCCCCCCTCCCTGGGATTCTCCAGGCAAGAACACTGGAGTGGGTTGCCATTTCCATCTCCAGTGCATGAAAGTGAAAAGTGAAAGTGAAGTCGCTCAGTCACGTCCGACTCTTTGCGACCCCATGGACAGACGGCAGCCTACCAGGCTCCTCCGCCAATGGGATTTTCCAGGCAAGAGTATTGGAGTGGGGTGCCATTGCCTTCTCTGCATGTGCTTAATAAATACTTATAAAAGATTCTGTGTGACCCTATGGACTGTTGCCTACCAGGCTCCTCTGTCCATGAAATTCTCCAGGCCAGAATACTGGAGTGAGTTGTTATTCTCTTTTCCAGGGAATCTTCCCAGCTTAGGGATTGAACCCAGGTCTCCTGCATTGCAGGCAGATTCATTACCATTTGAGCTACCAGGGAAGCCCAACAAATGATTCAGGTCCGTGCTATCCAGTACAGTAGCCACTAGTCTTGTGGCTATATAGATCATCAGCAATATTGCTAGTCCAAACAAAGGTGAACTGTAAGTGGGAAACACCAAATTTTAAGTATTAGTATGAAAAAGAAATAGATAACATCTCCTTAATATTTTTATCTTAATTGCATGTTTAAATGATGAGATTCTGGACATATTGGGTTACATAAATATATTATTAATTTAATGTAATTTAATTTGATATTAGTAAATGAATTTAAGTAATTCAATTTAATACTAAATTATTTCAATTAGTTTCATCTATTTTTTCTATTATTAACATAAATACTAGCATTGTTAAAATTATATATGAGCCTTGCATTATTTTTCTGTTGTTCAGTTGCCAAGTTGTATCCAACTCTTTGCAACCCCATGGACTGCAGCATGCCAGGCTTCTCTGTCCTACCCTATCTCCTGGAGTTTGCCCAAGTGTAGGTTTATTACATACGTGAAGCCAACCAAAAGATGCCACCCTTAAACAGATGAGCAAACTGAGTTTCAAAGAGGTTACAAAGTTCACCCATTGTCTATTCAGTTTGTAAATGGCAGAGTCAGGATTAGGAGATTGGTTCCCTGCTGTTCCCATACCACTTTCCTGCCTCTCCAACTGTTTCGAGTCTGTTTCAGCTTGATGCTGCAATTTCTTTTTAGTGCCTCCTTTGTCCCAAAGACCACGCTAGAATTAAAAGAATATACAAAGAGGAATTATTTTTCTGCTAGACGGCACTTATTTAGATTTTGGATTTCTTGAAAGTAAACCCAATATTTTATTCCTTTTTTGTGTGACCCAAAATGATTTGCACATAGTAGCTTCTCCATGATGTGTGCTGCATAAATACTTGGCAAATAAATAATTTTATTAAGAATATTTACTATTGTTCAAATATGCAAATTTGAGCTAAAATAGCAAATTTGCATTCAGCAATTTTTACCAACTATATTTATGGTTACAAAAGTAGTATTTTTCATCTGATAGATTTTCTAGTTGCCTTAAAATTAGCACTATTAATATATTTTAAAAATTATCAATTGGAATAGAGGTAGAGGGAAAGATGTTATGTTAAACAGTCTTGTGCTATTTGGTCCAGTGGAATTCTGCCATCGGGGACACAGCTTTTTCCTGCAAACGTGAAAGAAAGTGAAGTCACTCAGTTGTGTCCGACTCTTTGTGCCCCATGGACTATAACCTCCCAGGCTCCTCTGTCCATGGGATGCTCCAAGCAAGAGTACTGGAGTGGGTTGCCATTACCTTCTCCAAAATACCTACTTACTAATGAAACACTTAAGGCTGTGTGGAAGGAAATCCATTAGGCAGTGTTTCTCTGTTACTGTCTGAAAAGTACTCTGAATGTCCAAAAGAGGGAAAGCAGACTCATGAGTTGAGAAATGAAGTATTTAAGACCTAGCCTAGGGTCCTGCCCAAGCTCATCTTGCTTGGATTTCCTTTAACATCCACTATTTTGTCTTAAAAATTCATGAGAATATTACATTCTATTCCATAATTTGTTTTAACATAGAAGTATTGCTCTATAGTTCATATCCTCAAGAAAATAGATACTCCATGCTTTTGTCTGAGGCCACATGTGGCCCTGATGTATTGATCCTCCCAGGGGCACTGGTACTGCAAAAAGACAAGTGTGGTATTAGGACTGATATTCCAAGCCTTGATGTTTTAGGGAATCCTTATATGGCTGTAATGACAATTGGTTAAACAGTGAGCTGGGTAGCAGCTGGGGGGGAAAGATGAAATGGTTCCCCTAGTTGACGTGGAGATGGAGGGTGAAGAGAAACAAGAATAAAAAAACTGTCAACACAAATACAGAGATCAGCGCAAAGCCTGTGTTTATTGACAAGATAAATTGATGGATCAATCTTGTATCTAACCATCCTTCATTTTCTTCTGGCTTCATGCTGCCTTTCGAGTGTTTGTGTGTGTGTGCTCATCACACACCCTTTAAAGCAACACTTGTAATCTTTTTGTCTATATAAAAGTTGGAGGAGGAGGATTATTTTTCTAGACCATTCTCTCTCTTGCCTAAATCTGTTGAGTGATACCCTGACCCATCCTCCTTCTTTACTTCACTGGCCATTTACATACAGTGTATTATTTAATGCTCATTTCAGCCTTGTAAGGTAGAGTTTGGTCATTACCATTTCATAGATGAGCAAACTGAGTTTCAAAGAGGTTGCAAGTTCACCCATAGTCTATTCAGTTTGTAAATAGCAGAGTCAGGATTAAGACTGGCTCCCTGCTGTTCCCATCCCACTTTCCTGCCTCTCCAGTGGGGTTTGGAGTCTGTTTCAACTTGATGTTACAATTTCTTTTTAGTGCCTCCTATGTCCCAGAGACCATGCTAGACTTAAAAGAATATACAAAAATGAATAAAGATATGTTCCCTGGTGACTCCCAGGCCAGCAACATTTCCTTCCCTGACACTCAAAGCAGCATGTAAGGAGGATAGTAACTATTAAATTACTTTCTGGGGGCAATTCATCCTGAGTAGCCCAGAGTTAAACATTTCTTATTTAACATTAACAGATGGTGAATGAGGCAACAATGTCTGTACTAGAAACAAAACAAAAGTAATAAAAAGAATTGGCACTTGAATAGAAAAGATGAACCCCCATTCCTGCAGGTCCTTTGTCTCAATCATTCAGCAGAAGGAAAAAACTCACTTCATAAATCAGTCGAAGCTGGTCTCATTCTGCCATTCACAAACATGGAATTACTTGCTTCAGCTGATAAATGGAAGTCTTTGCCAGAGCACTGTCATTGGGGCTGATATAACTTACGGTGCAATTATTACTTATGTCCTAGAGAGGACTTATTTATTTTAGCTTATATCATCTTTTCATTCTTGAAATGTGTTCTTTATGTATTTGCTTTTGAAAACTGGAGTAGATGCCAGTATAGAAAGAAGCTTTGCTATTACTGTAACTGAAATATAATTTTGAAAGCGAGTGATAGGAAATAATGCGTTGATTTTCTGTATTTTATCACAAGGAGCCAAAGGAAAACAGCAACTGCATTTTTATAAAATTAAGGCTAACCTGAAATTATGGCTGGACTCCAACTAGTGCTAAATCCAGAATGTGGAGTATACAAACCTTTAATTTGCTGGTCCACAGCTGATTGGTTCGTTACATTTTAGTAGTTAGAGTCCAAAGAGGACAGGCACTATTTATGTTCTTGTAAAAATATACATATATATATGTGTGTGTATGTGTGTATATATATATATATATGTGTGTGTGTGTGTGTGTGTGTATATATATATATATACTTGTACAGCACATATGTACATGTGCTCTGTGTGTGTGTGTGTGTGTGTGTGAGTTTGTCTGCTCAGTCGTGTCTGATTCTCTGTGACCCCATGGACTGTAGCCCACCTGGCTCCTCTATCCATGGGTACATGGAATATTCCAGGCAAGAATACTGGAGCGAGTTGCCATTTCCTGCTCCAGGGGATCTTCCTGAGCCAGAGATTGAACCTCTCTCTCCTGTGTTGGATTCTTTACACCTGTGCTGACTGGGAAACTCATACATGTGCCCACATACCACAAAAGCTTGTTTGAAAAAACAGATTCTATCTTAATCCTCTTAAAAAAGGTAAAAAACCGAAACTCCAGTTTTTTCTTTGCATATCCTACAATTTCAATGAAAACCTCTGGGGAAAAAAAGCTGAATTGCAGAAATGTGACATACCATAACCTGATAATTGGGCACCACTCCAAGGCATTTTTTAAAGGTTCCCAAGAGTTTTGGTGAAAATGGAAAATTAATCTCTAAAACATTCAATTTTATTTTCCATTAATTTTTATATTTTTAACATGTGTGCTCTGAATCTTCTTTCTCCTAGATTATGACATGTCTAATTTTTAAAATGAAATCAGAACTGCATGTTTCCCCAGATCGCCATTCTACTTTTTTGATGTGCAGCCTGGGATTGTCCAATGGACATCTGACTCTCAAAGTCAGCAGTAAATTATCAAAATGAGCACCCAATATCTGTACCCATCTGGCTTGTAGCCAAGATGGCAGATTTGTGATCTTTTGAAACTAGAAGAATTTTTTGATGCTTTTTCACCAAGTATATCCTATATGTTCCCATGTTTCTTTTCTAATTGAGAAGTAAATACAATTCTTCAGTAAAATCCAGGCTTTATCACCTTCTTCCCATTTTAAAATTATGTTATGGTTTGGAAAATCATATTTGTAGCAATGTCTCCCCATTTCCCTACACTTATAACTACCATCCTTCCACCTACTACCAACCATGATATAATTTCTTGACTTTGTTGTTTATTTGTCTTTTTTTTTTTTTTACCACTTACCTCTTAAAGAAAGTTTCTATCTGATAAGTTTGATAGATTTTAGGTAGTAACAAAAAATAGAAGGAGGAAGTCACATTTTATTTGTAACCTACACTGAACTATGTCACATGCACACTGTGGATTCATAGAAATAGACTTGTCCTTTGGCCTTCTTTTGCCTTTTTTTTTTTTTTCATCCTTCTTAATTTCACCAAATGAAATATTATGCAAGCAACAACTGAAAAAGAGAAGGATAGACAGAGATCAAGACAACTGTGTGCTTTCTTGTTACTGTGTACTCTGTGTCATGTTTGAGCTGCATGTGTTGATTTCAATTTTAAATCTGGCTAATTTAATAAAATATCTTTTCTCTCATTTTCCAGACTCTCTGATCTATTGCTGTTCTGAAGACTCTCCTCTCCAATCTTATACTTCATCTCTCTCTCCATCTAGTTCAGTGAAGCTCTTTCCTCTGCATTCCTTCTTTCTTTCCTTTCACCTCCCAGATTCTATATCTAGTTCTAATTATTTAACCTGCTTTGCATTCTGAAAGTCTAGAATAGGCTAGTAAAAAAGAAAACTCCAGAGTGGAATGGGGAGACAAAACTGAATAACAAAGGTGAAATGCTTTTAGTGGGGTAGAAGGAGCATGGGGCAAGGTTGGGAGCATCTGTATGTTAAATTTTCACCTATTACAACAAAATTGAGACTTTTAATTTTCTTTTGTTCTTGTAGACTTCTCCAATCCCAAACTTTGTATAATTTAAAATTCTAGAATACAAAGCTGTAACCTCCAACTTTCTAAAAAGGAATTAATTTACAGCATTTGAACAGAAATACTGCATACTAAAGGAGATCAGCCCTGGGTGTTCTTTGGAAGGAATGATGCTGAAGCTGAAACTCCAGTACTTTGGCCACCTCATGTGAAGAGCTGACTCACTGGAAAAGACTCTGATGCTGGGAGGGATTGGGGGCAGGAAGAGAAGGGGACAACAGAGGATGAGATGGCTGGATGGCATCAGCAACTCAATGAATGTGAGTTTGAGTGAACTCCAAGAGTTGGTGATGGATAGAGAGGCCTGGTGTGCTGCAATTCACGGGGTTGCAAAGAGTTGGACACGACTGAGCGACTGAACCGAACTGAACTGCATACTTATATATAGCATATATTTGTACAAATTCTTTGCATTATTATGGGTCATATAATAAGGTAAATTCACAAGAAGTAGATATACCCATTCTGTGGACATAGCCTGAAAGGTAAGCTTTTTAGAAAGCAAACATTTTCTTTACAATCTATGTAGCATCTTCTGGTACATGATAAATATTGTATAATGTAAGTTATGATGAACCCACACTTAATAACCCTTTCAGGCCAAAATGAAATATTTTTTCTTAAGTGAAAGTCACTCAGTCATGTCCGACTCTTTGCGACCCCATGGACTGTCCATGGACTTCTCTAGACCAGAATACTGGAGTGGGTAGCCTTTCCCTTCTCCAGGGAATCCTCACAAACCAGGGATCGAACCTAGGTCTCCTGCACTGCATGCAGATTCTTTACCAGCTGAGCCACAAAGGAAGCCATAGGTTAAAAATCTTCTGAAAATGAAGTCAATGTCTCTGTTTCAGGATGTAAACATTTTTGAATCTATGCTTGGAGAAAATATAGTCACACACAAAGAAATGAAGCCTAATCCATTTTTTTAAACTATGGAAAATTTACAAATTTTGTTAATTCTGAAACTCTGTCAATTGAAAACTGTACCATTACATCACATACACACATACGACTAAGATTAACACATCAGTTTTGATTTTATTTTATACATTTTGAGAAGTTTCTTTGAAACTTAGAAATATATTAAAAAAATCATACTTCAGTCTGCATACATGGGATTGACATATATACACTATAGCTCAGTTGGTAAAGAATCCGCCTGCAATGCAGGAGACCTTGGTTCAATTCTTGGGTTGGGAAGATCCACTGCGGAAGGGATAGGCTACCCACTCCAGTATTCTTGGGCTTCCCTTGTGGCTCAGCTGGTAAAGAATCCACCTACTCAGTATTCTGGCCTGGTGAATTCCATGGGCTATAGTCCATGGGTTTGCAAAGAGCTGGACACTACTGAGCAACTTTCACTTCAGTTCACAGTGAGAACTTAGTTTATAGCACAGGGAACTCTACCTAGTGCTCTGCGGTGACCTAAATAGAGGTTCATCCAAGGAAGATTGGATATGTGTATGTTCAGAGCTGAAAAAGCTTTGCTATACAGCAGAAACTAATACAACATTGTAAAGCAGCTATACCCCAATAAAATATTTTTTTTTTAAAGAAAAGAACAGTAAATCAGTATTCTGGCCTGGTGAATTCCATGGGCTATAGTCCATGGGTTTGCAAAGAGCTGGACACTACTGAGCAACTTTCACTTCAGTTCACAGTGAGAACTTAGTTTATAGCACAGGGAACTCTACCTAGTGCTCTGCGGTGACCTAAATAGAGGTTCATCCAAGGAAGATTGGATATGTGTATGTTCAGAGCTGAAAAAGCTTTGCTATACAGCAGAAACTAATACAACATTGTAAAGCAGCTATACCCCAATAAAATATTTTTTTTTTAAAGAAAAGAACAGTAAAGTTGATTGAGACAATCCTAAAATATGTTCACAACCAGACTCTGGCTCTTTAGAGTCACTGCTGCCTCAGAACTGCTGGGGTCATGATTTTTTCAGTCACTGTCACTCACTGGACCATCCAGGGTGTTGATCACACAGCATTTCTTATCAAAGTGCTCCCATATTGTCTCTGGGATTTTCTTTGAAACAGCCAATTCTAATATGCAAGTTTTGATGCCTGTGTTTTCTTGCTTGTACCAGAAGGTGTCAACAGAATATTTCCAGATAATAACTAGGACTCATATTCTTTCCTCAAATGAATCTTACATGGTTTGTTGACTGACACATTGAAGGGTTATGATTGTCCAGTTGCATCATGAGGGATAAGAGCTGAGTTCAAACATGCTCAGATAATGATGACTACTTTGCAGTTTCACCCAGCTGACAGCAATTGTAAGAGGTACTCTGATTTTATAGATGTAAAATATGAAAAACTTCATCTCAGAATTGATGAGAAATGATAGACGTTTTCCTAGATGCCAGACATCATGTTAGATTGATTACTCCATAAGAAGGAATTGAACTAATCACTCATTTTAGCATAATGTATCATTAAATATAGCCTTATTTTAAGATTCATTGACCATGATATTTTCAGTCCCCTTACTTTTTTGTTGATTCCAGATCTTAGGGGAATTTGGGATATTGGAATCTTCTGTGCTAAAATTTCAGGCCTATACCTTAATTAAGAGGAGACATAAGCACCGATTAATAGACAATGCATAGGTCCATCCTCTAGAAGCTGATTTTTAACCTTGGATTACAGGCAATTTATTAGCAGGGTGAAAGGCATGTATTTTGAAGACTAACCATGGGTTCAAATCTTGACTGTGTAAGCAATAACGGGAAAACCTTGAGAGAGTCTTAATTTCTCTTCCCTTTCTTTATAAAGAGATATATTAATAATTATTTGTAGGATTATTTTAGACATTAGAATTATTAAAACCTGGTGAGTATTTAACAAAGGATTTGCATGCATGTGTGCTCACTCAGTCATGTCCAAATCTTTTGCAACCCGTGGACTGTAACTTACCAGGCTCCTCTATCCGTGGGATTTCCCAGGCATGAATACTGGAGTGGGTTGCCATTTCCTTCTTCAGGGAGTCTTTTCCCCTCCAGAGATTGAATCTGTGTCTCCTGCAATGGCAGGCAGATTCTTTACCACTGAGCCACCTGGGAAGCCCTTAATAAAGGGTTAGCTGTTGTTATACAAGGTCTATCCTTATCTGGGTATCAGGATAATGCTTTCAACTGTCATTTTGGTGTATTTAGTTCAGTCTCTTTGTTAACTTTTGCTTCAAGTGATGTTTGACTTGTGATTTCATAAAGACTAAAACTTATTTAAACAGACTGGGGTAAACCATGTAAAGTTTTGAAAATGACTTACACCCAAATATACACATATAGGAACTTTAAATGGTGCTACGGATCAATTATGACATAGTTTTGGCACACTGACTTCCAGTTTCTTTTCATCAGACTGGGGTGGTTGAACCCTTAGCCAAGAATGACAATGGCTATATTTCATATCTGGTCTTGCCATGAACCCTCTTCCCTCAGTATCTGACTCAGCAGCATCTTCTGCTCCACTGTAGTGACTGCATGGATATCTGTCAATCTCTTTGATGGAGGGGTCATCATTTTCTTCTATCATTGGTTATGTATGGCTGAAGGTTTTCATTTTCTGGTGTTCCAAGCATGATTCTTGAACTTGCCACGATTTATCACCTATGTTGCTATTGTGCTAATTCTTCTAGCTCAATCCATTATTGCATAGATTTTTTTATGCATATACATGGTCTATCAACTTCTCCTTAAAATGAATGCTGCAAACTGCCTTCAGCCACTCAGTGATAGTGGTGCTTTATAAGACTATCTCTTTTTGCGATTTTTGCACAGATTTTTTTTTCTTCTAAGTTTGCTTCTTTCTTCCCACTCTTAGAAGTCCCCATTGGCCACTGCAGCGAGGGTCAAAATCAGCTTGTCTCTTTGGGTTTTCTCTTCAAGTTCACATACACTTGAATTACATTTATAGAGAGGCTTTCTTTGAATAATGTCACATTGCTGAAATAGTTGTCTCCACACGTCTCAGGGGAAAGAATAGTGCATATTAACTATTAATTCAATTACCTCTAATCATGAAGCAAGATTCATAGTGAAAGGAGAATGAGGATTGGATTTATATAATCTGGTTTTGAGTTTTACTTTGCCACTTGCTAAGGGCGCACCTTTGGACGATTCACATATTCAGACGTATCTCTGAATCTCAGGCTTCTCATTTATAAAATGGAGATCATCTTACTTTGCCAGGATAATGTGAATACTAAATAAGATGGTATCTCTAAAGTGCTTGACACTATAAAGCCCTCAGTAAAAACTGTTATTATGAGGTTTGCCAGCATCTTGTTTTGAGAACAACCTGGCACTGAGATTTCCCCTTTGGAAGTTATTTCACTGCTCTAGGAGTGATGAGCTTTATGGATTTTTCCTTGACTGGTGGGCTACAGAAGATTACTTTTAATACTATGAGTGATGCAACCATAGTATGCATATTTTTAAAAAAGTAAAATCCTACTAAATCTCAGCAATTTACCTCTCTGTGTTTGTAATTAAAAAAAAGTTAGTTGAGGGTACTTCTGAAATATTGGTCAGAATCTTTTATTTACGTTCCATGAAGACTAGCCTTTTACACACGGGCTAGACCACAAGTGTCAGATTCCTTCGCATCACTAAAGCTAGCTCTTTTGATTAAAAGAGACTTAATTTTCATTGCCTCTCTTTAAAGCACAGCATGCTGCCAACATGGGATTCCTTTACAACCCACTTGAGCTTGAGATCTCCACCCTGAAGAGAGGGTTCAGTCATGGAGCTGTGAAAAGAGATGAACAGAAATAGGTGAATATTTACATTTTCTCTTACTTTCTCCTTATAAAGATGGAAGAAATAGGTCAGCAAAACACACACACACACACACACATACAAAACTTTCTTTGAAGGATAAAACATTACATTAGATACATGAAAATGTTGGTACTTTATTTAGGAATTAATATTATACTCCAGTACCTGTCAAGCATTATTCAAGCAGTTGTTTACTCTGTCAAAAATTCATAACATTGACCCTCCTCATCACAGCACATAAAGATCATGGCAAAAACAGGGTTTAAGGTAGCAGGAGATTCACTTTTTAGAACTAATTTTGCTGATACATAATTGCTGGTATAAATGTTTGTGCTTTCTTAACTAAAGTTGTGATAACAAGTGTTGCAATAATGAAAACAAATGAGATTAATGATCTTTTCCAGGTTTTTATCTGGCAGTCACTGCGAGATTGAAATTCCTTTTTCTTTGCCTCAAACAGGGTTATTTTTACACCCCAGTCTAAATAAAGTAATACAGAATTTACCTGCTTGGTATTTTTAGAATATCTCAAAGGTCTCAGAAGCACCATGGTATATATTCATGTTTAGAAGAACTATGCAAATGTAAAGTAATTTTAACAAAAAGGTTTTGAAAATTCAATGGAATTAAAGGCATAGATTTTGTAAAATGAACATTATTTACTGTAAATAATAAATTGTTTTTTTAAAAAACCTTATTCTTTTCTCTAAATATAATCTACATTACAGCCAGAATAATTCAGAGTTTTAATGTCAAAGCATTGTTATTTTAGAAATGTATCTTGACTCACAAGTCTTTTTTTTTTTTTGTACTAACATAGAGGATGTAGATCATAAAATGACAGTGTACAGCTCATGTCATAGTTTAATTAAATAATAGCACCTTGTATATTGTACTGTTG
>SJYC01087613.1:0-16253 GCA_006408675.1 Madoqua kirkii
TGCCTTTCTTTGGAATTGGAATGAAAACGGACCTTTTCCAGTCCTGTGGCCACTGCTGAGTTTTTCAAATGTGCTGGCATATTGAGTGCAGCCTGTTCACAGCATCATCTTTCAGGATTTGAAACAGCTCCACTGGAATTCCATCACCTCCACTAGCTTTGTTCATAGTGATGTTTTCTAAGGCCCACTTGACTTCACATTCCAAGATGTCTGGCTCTAGAATAGTGGTCACATTGTCACGATTATCAGGGCTCCCGTGTATTCTTGCCACCTCTTCGTAATATCTTCTGCATCTGTTATGTCCATACAATTTCTGTCCTTTATCGAGCCCATCTTTGCATGAAATATTCCCTGGGTATCTCTAATTTTCTTGAAGAGATCTCTAGTCTTTCCCATTCTGTTGTTTTCCTCTATTTCTTTGCATTGATCGCTGAAGAAGGCTTTCTTATCTCTTCTTGCTATTCTTCGGCACTCTGCATTCAGATGCTTATATCTTTCCTTTTCTCCTTTGCTTTTCACCTGTCTTCTTTTCACAGGTATTTGTAAGGCCTCCCCAGACAGCCATTTTGCTTTTTTGCATTTCTTTTCTAATGGGATGGTCTTGATCCCTGTCTCCTGTACAATGTCATGAACCTCATTCCATAGTTCATCAGGCACTCTATCTATCAGATCTAGTCCTTTAAATCTATTTCTCACTTCCACTGTATAATAATAAGGGATTTGATTTAGGTCATACATGAATGGTCTAGCGGTTTTCCCTACTTTCTTCAATTTAAGTCTGAATTTTGCAATAAGTAGTTCATGATATGAGCCACAGTCAGCTCCTGGTCTTGTTTTTGTTGACTGTATAGAGCTTCTCCATCTTTGGCTGCAGAGAATATAATCAATCTGAGAAGGCAATAAAGACAGCAAAATTTTTCTTCAAATTTGTGATACATATATACAATGGAATATTATTCAGTCATAAAGGGAATGAATTTGACTCAGTTGTCGTGAAGTAGATGAGCCTGGAGCCTGTTATACAGAGTGAAGTAAGTCAGAAAGGAAAAGCAAGTATTGTATATTAATGCATATATATGGAATCTAGAAAAATGGTACTAATGAACCTACTTGCAAGGCAGGGATAGAGATGCAGGTATAGAAAATGAGCTTGTGGATACAGGAGGGGAAGGAGAGGGTGGAAGAAATCGAGAGAGTAGCATGAAACATATAAATTGCCTTGTGTAAAATAGATAGCTAGTAGAAAGCTGCTCTATAACACAAGGAGCGCAGCCCTGGTGCTCTGTGATGACCTAGATAGGTGGGATGGAAAGGAGATTTAGAGGGAGGGGGCATATGTATACTTACAGCTGACTCACCTTATTGTACGGTAGAAAACAACACAACATTTTAAAGCAATTATCCACCAGTTATGGCTGATTCATGTTGATGTTTGGCAGAAACCAACACAATAAAAATGTAAAACAAAATATAAGAAATGTAAGAAAAAATATAAAAGATAAAAAAACTTTCTTTCAAAGAAATGAGTTGGTGGGGAGAGACAATAATGGAGAGTAGAGGAGATATAATGAGGTAGGAAGGAAACGTAGGGGTTGCTGTGCCAAGTTATGAATATTTGGATCACCAGATGATAGCAACTATTAAAGGACTTATTAAAGAAGTGAGTAATGTACAGTTTTAAATGAGGTGAGGTGAAGTCGCTCAGTCATGTCCGACTCTTTGCGACCCCAAAAATATAAAAGATAAAAAAACTTTCTTTCAAAGAAATGAGTTGGTGGGGAGAGACAATAATGGAGAGTAGAGGAGATATAATGAGGTAGGAAGGAAACGTAGGGGTTGCTGTGCCAAGTTATGAATATTTGGATCACCAGATGATAGCAACTATTAAAGGACTTATTAAAGAAGTGAGTAATGTACAGTTTTAAATGAGGTGAGGTGAAGTCGCTCAGTCATGTCCGACTCTTTGCGACCCCGTGGACTACTAGGCTTCTCTGTCCATGGGATTCTCCAGGCAAGAATACTGGAGTGGATTGCCATTTCCTTCTCCAGGGGACCTTCCCAACCCAGGGATCGAACCCAGGTCTCCTGCACTGAAGGCAGGCGCTTTAACCTCTGAGCTGCCAGTCTGTTGAAAATTTCAGTAGTATTTTTCATTCTTCCCCAGTAAATTTCTATCTCTAAGAGCTGCCTTTATGAGTCAGATGGAGTGTGGTGGATTGAGAGGATAAGAGTACAGTAAAGAGACATCACCTAGAAAATGGAAAGAGGCAGAGTCAATGGAAGCTGGAAACTGGAACCAGAAGTGACTAAGGAATATTGGAAATCTCTACAATTTCTCCTTGCTTGCTCCTTGGAAGAAAAAGTATGACCAACCTAGACAGCATGTTAAAAAACAGAGACATTACTTTGCCAACAAAGGTCCATCTAGTCAAAGCTATGGTTTTTTCAGTAGTCATGGATGGATGTGAGAGTTGGACCATGAAAGCTGAGTGCCAGATAATTGATGCTTTTGAACTGTGGTGTTGGAGAAGACTCTTGAGCGTCCCTTGGACTGCAAGGCGATCTAACCAGTCCATTCTAAAGGAAATCAGTCCTGAATATTCATTGGAAGAACTGATGTTGAAGCTGAAACTCCAATACTTTGGCCACCTGATGCAAAGAACTCACTCTTTTGAAAAGACTCTGATACTGGGAAAGGTTGAAGGTGGGAAGGAAATGAAAGAGTCATTTCCTAGGCAGGTTGATAAGAAGTCTAAGGGTCCCCAAGGAGAGAGGGGTCTGGAATTCTCAAGGAGGAAGAAAGGACAAACTGTTTTCCTCTACTTTCCTTAGGATTATATAAAATAATGTATCCTGCCTGAGGACAGTCTCTGGATTAAACCCTTTGGTTAATCCTGTTTTCTTAAAATGTGAATTATTGGAGTAGATCTAGTGAGGTCTTCACAACCTCTAGACATTCTTTTGATTCATTGGAAAGTATATAACTCCATTGCTAACACTAGCAAGCGGGTACTTTTTCTACCCACTTCTGATGTCTATGTCAGAAGATTTCTCTATCTCCTTTATACGTTAATAAAACTTTATTACACAAAAGCTCTGAGTGATCAAGCCTCATTTCTGACACTGGATTGAATTCTTCTCCTTCAGAGGCCAAGAATCCCAGCATCTTTGTGTGGTTCAGCAACAACCTTTTAGGAAGGGGATGACAAAGGATGAGATGGTTGGATAGCATCACTGACTCCTTGGAGATAAATTTGAGTAAACTCCGGGAGTTGGTGATGGAAAGGGAAGTGTAGGGTGCTTCAATCCATGGGGTCACAAAGAGTTGGACATGACTGAGTGACTGAACTGAACTGAACTACAGTTTCTAAATATTCCCAGTGAATACTTCAAATTTTCTATAGGATGTATAATGATGGTTGAAAATCATCTTACATAGATTTAAAGTGGTAGGAGCCCAGCATGATACCTGGGCTACAGGTAGCAAGGATTGCATTTTTATAACTTGGAATAAATGCTTCAGGAGCACTAATTTAAAAATGTTAAGCTTTGGGAACAATTTGGGACAAAAAAGATGGTTTGAGTCAATGACTTGAGTGTACGTTTTGTCTTAGGTTCATTTGGTTGAAATGCACAAAGATATGTCATAATCATAAGTCATTCTTTTCCAAAATTCTCACCAAATTACCATTAATTATAGTATAGAGTGGTTTTCCCTGGTGGCTTAGAGGTATCAGCCTATGCAGGAGACATGGATTTGATCCCTGGTTTAGGAAAATTCCCTGAAGAAGGGAATGGCAACTAACTCCAGTATTCTTGCCTGGGAAATCCCATTGACAGAGGAGACTAGAGGGCTACAGTCCATGGGTTGCAGAAGAGTTGGAGATTACTGAGCGAATAAATGACAACAGTATAGAATAAAGGTACTCCCTTAGGAATCTGGAACTCAGCCTCTGGGAGACCACTGCACTTCCTTTCTCTTCCTCAAGCCTTAAAGGTTTGTGTTTAATCATGAAGAGTCTTTAGACCTCTGTATAAGGTATCTGTATACTGTATAACTCACCTTTTAGTTTCCATATTAAAATTCCTCCACTCCTGTACATGGCATTTACGGCAGAACCAACACTCTGACAATTTCCCACTCCTTTTTTCTCCTATTATCAGAGCAACAACTAAATGGAAATAGTTCCTAAGGTCTTCTTTAATCTTAGTTCTCAGTCAGAAAAATGAAATAAAATATGACTCACATATCTTTTAAAGATTGTTGATGGACTCTCAGAAGCACCTTAGAAATATCTTTTTACCCTAGGTATAAAAGTCCAGCTCTTCATTTTAAACAATTTATCTATAAGGTGCAGAATAAAAATGACCCAAGAAATGGTCCTAGTACTATAGTTTTCAATTCTTCAAGTAAACATAATATGTATATCATATTCACAGTGTACACATCACATACCTTTTTATTTTTATTCATTAATTTGCTCATTAATTTGTTAATTTGCTGCTTTCATATTTTCATTAAGATAATTTTCCATAAAAATTGTCCTTTTGTTCCAGGGATTCAGCATAATGAAAGATCTAATTCAATGAGAAGGCTGGCTGCATTCGATATACTTCAGATTTACATGATCAGCTTCTTAAATCCTTTTGTTTAACTGTAAGGAAAATTGTCAGGATAAAGTAAATAATATTTCTAAAATCCTTATAGAATCTTCTGAAAGAAGAGTTGTGAAAATGCAGAATACTGCTGATGATGTGTGTTAATGATGATATTATAGAAGGAAGACCATTGACTGTTTACAAATTTGTTAATAACACTAGATAACATTGACAAAGACAATAATATTTTCTTATAAAACGGTGTGATGTAATAGTAATTCCTCACAATTGCTGAAAACTTTTTATTTTCAGAAAGTTGACAGCTTCTGCATGATTAGGGTCCACCATTTTGGAAAGTATTTAGGTTCAGTTGCTCAATAACCCAATCAACATATCCACCAATGCATCCTGTTTTCCTTTTGCTGATTTATGCAATTCCAAGATCCTGGAGAGACTGTCAAAGAGAGAAAAATTCAAAGTCTGAGGGGGTGAGGGAACTAGCTTTGTTGACAGTCTGTGCCATGGGGTGAATGTTTGTGTCCACAAATAATCATATGTTGAAGCTAAACTTCAGTGTGGCTATGTTTGGAGATTCAGTCTCTATAGAGATACACCAGGTTAATCAAGTTCATGAGGGTAGACCCTAATCGAATAGGATGAATAGAATAAAATAGAGCAGAATAGAATAAGAGGTAACCGAAAATTCTTTCTTTCTACCATGCATACAGAGAAAAGACCTTGTTGGGACACAGCAAGAAGGCAGCCATCTAGAAGTCTGGAAAAGATGCCTCTCCAGAAACTGAACCCTGCTGAATACTGGTCTTTGACTTTCTAGCTTTCAGAACTGTGAGAAATAACTTTTCTGTTGTTTAAGCAGCCCAGTCTATAAAATTTTGTTATGGAAGTCTCAGCTGACAATTACAGTCTATTCTTGTCAATACTTGAAGACTAATGTGAGGTGTCCTCAAGAACTTGGAGGTGATGGAAACAAGACGATGTTTATGGCTCCAAGGCAGCAACACTGGATTGAAACAACACCAGCAATATCAATGACGCAGTGATTCTATTTATTTGCCAGCCAAGACTAGGAACTTTACTACAAGTGTTAAATCCTGTAGTCATTTCAAAGCTCTATTAATGAGTTTGTTTATTTGCACCTTTTAAATATAGACACAGAGTCTCAGAGTGGTGTATTAACACTCAAGCTCACTTAAGGATGACTTGGAGATCACTCCATTCAAACCTGGACTGTCTAACCCCAAATCTCAAATGCTTAACCTTGTTCACAGTGCAGCTGGGTTGAGTGCAGCATTACTGACTCAATGAACATGAGTTTGAACAAGCTCTGGGAGTTGGTGATGGACAGGGAAGGCTGGCATGCTGCAGTCCATGGGGCCTCAAAGAGTTGGACATGAACCGAGCAGCTGAACTGACTGAATACTGACAGCAAGAGTGTGACTGTAAGAAGAGTGATTTGTCAGCAATAAACCACAGAAAATGAAACTTATAGACACAAAAGCTGGAATAAACCATCTTGGGACTTCTGAGAGATCAATCCTTTCTTAATGTTGTCAAATTAGTTTCCAAAATCGCAAAGCAGAAAACCAGGTTTGGGGTTATAATTAAAAAGAGTGAGCTTGCCTTCTATTCTATTTTACTTAGATTCATTTTGTGTCTCCAAAGATTTTTTTATGACTAAGAGTTTGTTTTGAACCTCAGGACTGTCCATAGCTAGAAGCAATGTTGGATAAATAGTAAGTGCTCAGATGTGAGTTGAATCCCATTAATCTGACAGCTTATAACGTTAGGTTTACTATAGGGCTTCAGAAATTGCCTTGGTTACTGCTCATCACGTTTCTTGTCTTCTGTAGGTGGTTAAATAATGTCAAAACTTACTAATCTACACTGAATATTTCCTAGGTTTTTGTAGGCAAACTGCAGGTAAGAAACAAGAAATTTTTGCCCCCAAGACCATTTGAAACCTAATGTGTTTCATAAATTCCATTTCCACATAGCATCAAAATGTCACAAACATTAAAAATACAAAAAATAAATGTCAAGTTTTTAAAATAAATATGTATCCACAAAGATATATTCTGACATCATGGTTTTATCCCCTCTTTTATCAGCCCATATTGTCTACCTGACCCTTCATTTTAATTTTTCACTCCCAGCCAGAACACAGGGTCACACAGACTCTATCTCATTCACACTTTCCATTTTCAAAGTTCAAATGCATCTATTTCTTTTATTTATCAGGATTTTATTTAAATATGCCCAAGACTTGATTCTGAAAGGTAAAATGAGTCTTTGAAAAATATGCCAAAGGTGTGCAAAGTAATCTCAAAAGTGGGAGGTTCACTATGTCAAGAAAATTTGAGGATGGTACACATTCATCTTTATGAAAGCTTGGTAGTGTGGATAGAAAGGAAAATTGTCTGCTACTTGTAGATTGGGGTCTAGTCTAGAATGTTAATATCACAATGCTTATTTGCTACCACTTTGTAGATTTGGAGTTTGCGAGGCAAGTATTTGGACAAACTTAATCTCCATAGTTATCAATTCTGTCATTTTAGTATGCTGCTACTGTGTGGATGAAAGTTCCCAGTGCAAAAAGTAGGTGTTCCATTGCTGCTGTTGTTCACTCCCTAAGTTGTGTTCAACTCTTTGCCGCCTCCTGGACTGCAGCATACTGGGCATGCCTGTCCTTCACTGTCTCACAGAGTTTGCTCAAATTCACTTCCACTGAGTCAGGGATGCTATCTAACCATCGCATTCTCTTTGGCTTTCAGTTTTTCCCAGCATCAAGGTTGGTGTTCATTGGGTGAGAGCAAATATACACAGATATTTGATGGATGTTTTTTATAACACTTGTTAATGTCTGTCCCATATTCCTTGGCCCATTTCTAAGTCCATTTGCAGCCATGATGGACAGTTCCTGTACACACTGACCACTTTTGGTTGGAGGCTTTTTCCAGAATTATAGGACTTGTGCATTCTCATGAAGCCATCCATGAGGGTGGGCATCAGTATCCTAAAAGAGATAACTCTGCAACATGAACTTATTACATCTCAGTGGGTTCTGGAGTACTGAACCTCTGTTTCCTGTGGCTACAACCCACTCACTAATATACCTTTTATTGAGTTTTCTCTCTTAAAAGTGTCAATCACTCAGTCATATCTGACTCTTTGTGACCCCATGGACTGTAGCCTGCCAGGCTCCTCTGTCCAAGGAATTCTCCAGACAAGAATTCCTGGAGTGAGTTGCCATTCCCTTTTCCAGAAGATCTTCCCATCCCAGGGATCAAACATGGGTCTCCCTCATTGCAGGCAGATTCTTTACCACCTGAGCCACTTGTGCCAATAGAGATAACACAATACCTGATACAGACTTTTCTAGTCTGTTTGTTTCTAAAGGAAATCCTCATAAATGTCTCTTAACCAAAGCAATCGCTTTACTTTGTTGGCATTATTCTTTGGTACACTAAACACACCTTCCTTTTTTTTTTTTAATACAAAATATGCCTTCAAAAAAACATACCAAGGAATAACTTAATACCACAAAATTCACCCATTTTAAGAGAGGAGCCAGGGTGGTATGAGACCAAGGGTTAACCAGTAACCAGGCATGAGGGATTTTACCGGAATGATGCAAACACACCTTCCTTTCAACACTGCCCATGAGAGCAGAAACCACAGCTATGTTGTTTGTGTCTGCATCTCCAATCATATAACAAAAGACAATACGTGGTGGGCCCTTAATAAGTATGCTTCAAATGGGAATATGTGTGTATGTATGTATTGCATAATTCACTGGGTTTTACTATATTCACAAAGCTGTGCAACCATCACAATTATCTAATTTCAGGACACTTCATTGCTTTAAAAATAAACCCTCTACAAAAACCTTCTTTCAGTCCTCTAGGAGTCACTGAATTTAATTCTCTTCTCTATGGATTTACCTGTTCTGGACATTTACTAAAAATAGAATCAAACACTATATAGTATTTTGTGGTTGGCTTCTTTCATGAAGCATAATATTTTCAAAGTTTGTTTGTATTGTAGCATATATTAGTACTTCATTTATTTTCATAGATGAATAACACTCCCTTTTATGGATATACCATCTTGTTTATCTCTTCATCATTTGATGAACTTTTGGGTTGTTTTAATTTTTTGGCTATTATGCGTAATATTGCTAAGAATATTCTCATATAAGGAGATGTAGTATTTTACATTCCTATCAGTAATGTATGGTTCCAGTGTTTCTACATCTTCACCATTTGTTATTGTCCTCATTTTTAATATAGACTTCCTAATGTCATATTGAATTTGACTTGAAAAATGGTCTTTAGAGATATCTTAGCATTCTTTTTCTCTAGCAATTTGCTTTCCCATGAGATCTTTCTTCATTTTGAAGCAACAAAAGTTTCTGAAAAGAAATTCCATGGTAGCTGATATTGTTGATTTTTATGAAGATTGTAATTATTTTGTAGTCATGGATTTTTTGTTGGTCACACTGGTGATGTGTGGGTCTTGGCTCTCCTGACCAGGGACTGAATATGCAGTCTTTGCCTTGGAAGGGCAAAGTTTCAACCACTGGACCATCAGAGAAATCCCAATGGACATTTTCTATTGCAGTCCCTTTTCAAAGCTAATAAAATCAGAAGTAGTTCAGCATAGTACATTGTGCCCTTCTGACCCTCTCAAGTTGTATGGCTGTGGGAAATTCACTTTTCCTCTCTGGATCTTAGGTATCTTATCTGTATATTGAATATGGCATGTTCAATATCTTTCATGGAATGTTGCAATAAGTTCTCTCAAAGTTTACTTTTGGTTTTGAAATTCAGTGCATGATTTTTCTTCTTCCTTCTCTTCCTCCTCCTGTTCTAGTTGCTAGTTATTCCTCTTGTGTGGCAACTGATTTTAATGGAAATTTCAGAGTTGACATCATTCACTCCAGAGGTGGAGCCAATTGTAATACTTCTTCCTGGGCACAGTGATCAGTTCAAGGATAGGTATATGGTTCAAGCTAGGAAAGCTAGAGTCCTTCCCAGGGTCTGATGGAGGATGCCATCTGCTCTGGGACTGCAGTGCAAAAGGAATATGAGTCTTGCACTGCTGGGGGCTATCATGTCCACCATGTGGAAAGTGTCTTCTTAGAAACAAAGAGAAAAGTTGCATCTTTTGAGGTCCTACATCTGTCTGGGCCTGTACCAGATCTACTCTTGCAGTTTTCAGTTGTATATTTTTTGTACATGACTAATTTTAAGTTGACTTTCAACCACTTCTATTAATCAAAAGATGTCTGACTAATATATATACAAATATTTATTGAATGCTCAGGGTAAGCTACTCTGGAATAGATAAAAAAAAGTATAAATCCACATTCTCAAGGCATTTACAGGCTAGCTAAATGGCCAAAATGGAGAAATACAAAAGTCAATTTTACAGTGAATCTTTTTTTATGAGGAAAGATGCTTTGGCTTCTTATTTCACTGATCAGCACCCTAATCAGTGTACCATTTCAGAGGCTTAATGATTCATAGTCCAGCCTCTCACACAGTTTGAGCATCCAATGGCCCCGAATGTTCTGCCACACATTAACTCTGTAAATTTGGACATTTTTTTAATAAATGTTCAGAGCGTCATTTTTTTTCTCATCTAGAAAATGTGTCTTAGTTTCTCAGTCGTGTCCTACTGTGCAGTCACATGTCTTGTAGCCTGCCAGGCTCCTCTGTCTATGGAATTCTCCAGGCAAGAACACTGGAGTGGATTCCCTTCTCGAGGGGATCTTCCCGACCCAGGGATTGAACCTGAGTCTCCTGCATCGCAGGCAGATTCTTCATCATCTGAGACACCGGGGAAGCCATATCTATAAATAGGGTAATATTATTGAGTTTATGAATTGCTTTAAAAATAAATAAAACAAATGATTCAGATAACACAGTTCCTGATGCTTACTATATCTTCATAGGTTTGCTCCGTTTCTCTGTCTAGAAGCCACTTTCCATTTAAAAAAAATTCAAATTAACTCAGAATTTGCCTTTAAAAATGCATTTAAATAAGAGAAAGCTTTTTTGAAACAGCAGTATAAAATAGTTTTTCATAAACATCATAAAATAATAGCCATTTATTTGGGATAATGAATTCACAAACACATTTAAATTATATAATTTAATAGTTAGTCCAGGTGTTGGTATAGTTTAAGAAGACCAGCAGACAGAGATTGGTATTCACTGAATACAATTGTTTCTCATTCAGAATAAACAGCATGATTAGAAACATAAACAATAACAAAAATTTATTTGTCATGAATTATTTTTCATAAAAAGCATGGATTTTTCTGAATATGAGTGATAGTTGTAACAATCTCTATAACACATTGGTAACATAAACAACAAATCTATTTGTCACTGACCCCAGGCACGGTTAGCACATAAATAAGAAATGAAAAGAATGTAGTAACCCAAAGGTCATCCTGGTGAATCACCCCCACATTGTTATTATTGTTTAATGGGCATGCATGATAAATTAATGCCATGTTAATGGATAATCAGTTTATCTTCTATTGACCCAGGGCATGTAAAAGTGTTCATTTGACTTTAAGGTGCATTTCTAGTTTTTCCAAACCTCAGTTACTCTTATTTGTCCTTGCTTCATGGACCTGACCCTAACTGCAGGATGACCAAAATTTGCTGATTCAGTAAAAAGCAATTGAAAATATTTAATGTTGTTTCCTGAAAATAATTATTCATTAGCATACATGTATAAACTAAAAACCTGAAATAGGATAAGGGTTGCTATTCCAGTCTAAAACAATAGCAAGTTTGTTCATAGAATAATCATCCTTTGAATCAATTATTTTTCTGATTAGATTACACTCATTAAGAAATGAATACAGTGCCCTTTAGAAATACAATATAGTTATGAAAAAAAAAAAGCCCACCTTCTCCCTGTACATTTTAATGATTAGCAAAGCTATCTCATGGTTTGGATGGAAGCCCAGGAAATGATCCAAATGGGATTATATTTTCTTAATCTATTAGGATAATGTACAACTTGCTTCCATTCTCCACCCTACCCCATCTAACTTGGCAAGTATTGTTAGCAGACCCTGAAATAGTGATATTCCAGAGACAGACTCACATAGTTTATCATCTCCAGACGCTATGTCTGTCATAGCCTGAAATCTTAAGAAGAAAGTATTGCTGACTAGAAGAGAATTCATGTGTTTCAGAATTTGATTGATTATAGGCACCTTGTTAATAGTCAGTGTGATCAGCATTATGCAAACACATAAGGGTCATGGCCTTTGTTGCACATATATACAAACATACACTTCGAAAAGCAACAATAGGTATTGGGTTTCAAATTCATAATCACAATGCAGAAAAACCAAAGGTGACTTAGAGGAGCCATTGTTTTTCAGCATCTGTTCTTAATCGTCATGCTTAGCCCAATAAGCACTAACACTGGGGAGGAGAGAGATGCTGGTTTACAGTCGTCAGGAGGACCCAGGCAGCCAACCATCTGAAACACTTTTAGAATTAAAGAGGCCAGAAAGAAAAATGGGCAAGTCTGGCTCAGCAAAGAAATTGAGACTTTGCTCTCTGCCAAGATGACTTTGCCGAGACATGACCATGACTCTTGAGAGACTCTGGGATAAAGGAAGAGGTGCCAGTCACAGCAGAGAAAGGGGATGTTATTCTCTTTTCCCAACAGATATTTACAGTTCCCAATGGGCATCATAGGTTTCTAGGGGTGGGGGGACAGAATGCCACAAGCTAGGAAGACATCTTTATTTGGTTCCTTTGTTGGAAGAGGATGTTGAGACCACTTGGAGAGAAATTCCTGCCTGTAGATCCTCTGCAGGGGAATACAGTGGTCCGATCTGCCTGCCGGAAATACAAGCAATCTAGGAGGGATGGATCTTTAGCCACTCTTGTGCCACTTAGACCCTTGTGAGTCTTTTGAGAGACTGTGGCACTATGGGCAATTTATATCAACAGTAGATAGTTAACTGTGCTTTATCTTAATTTAGCTTATTTTGTGAGATACTTTGGTCAGAGAATTGACAGGCATAAACATATGACTGTCCAATAGGGTATTTACTGCATTTTTTCTGATGGGACTTAAAATCAAGACTCTATTACCCATCCCTCTTAAGTGAGAGGGAAAACACTCTGTAACTTCTAATATAGGTTAGCAATAGTTGAAAGGGAAAGTAAAATTGCTCAGTTCTGTCCTACTCTTTGCGATCCCATGGACTGTAGGCTTCTCCATCCATGTGATTTTCTAGGCAAGAGTACTGGAGTGGGTTGCCATTTCCTTCTCCAGGGAATCTTCCCAACTCAGGGATCAAACCCGGGTCTCCCACATTATAGGCAGACCACCTGAGCCACCAGGGAAGTCACAGCAATAGTTGAGTTATCCTCAACTCAAGTCTTATTTTGTTGGCTAATTTTGTGCATAAAAGATAGCTCCAAAGAATAAGACAGGTGAAAAGAGCATTTTCCCCTTTATGTTAAACACTTCTGTCTTTTGTTTCTTAAAAATAAGAATAGATAGCTTAGATTAAGATTTTTAAATTAAGAAATGGACAAAAATGAGCCCCACTGCGGGAATGAGAGTTATTCCTTACTTGTGAGGTAGAAGCCCTACTAGAGAGGATCTCTGGAGCCTGGCTTCACGAAAATAGGTTAGATTTAGAGAGCCTATGAATTTAGAAAGAGGAATTATTTGGAGTGTGCTGAAGGAAAGTGAATTGTGGATCTATTTGGCATTTATTTATTTATTTAAATAAAAATTTATAGAGCACCTTTTTTGCACCTGGCCCTGCTCTGGCAATGGGTTCTAGTAGAGAATAAGATACAATTCCTATCTTCATGTAGTTAACAGTCAACAGATTAGCAAATGCACATTGAGCACATCTCATGTGCCAAGCAATGGGATGTTCTGGGTGTGGGGTGCAGATGAACAGAAAGTGTCCTATCTTCAACAAGCTTTCACATTATTGGTGAAGTTGGATCAAAACATTCATTATCATTCCAGGCAGTGTTTGATGAGGGCTGTAATACAGTCAAGGACTAGAGCACACAGAGTTCTTTTAATCAATTCTTGTTATTAACTTTTTATTTTTGGAGAGGTTTCCTCTGGGAAACACTGGTTTCATAATATTAATTCCATCAGAAAGGAGCTATAAATTTTAACTTTTGTCTTGACCTAAGCATAGTTCCAATGTGTTTATGTAATATTCCCTGTGAATAGGATTCCTGAGGTTTCCTTTTGTCTATGAACATGCAAACGAAGCTTACTTACTCATGGTGCTGGCTTTGCATGAGTTAAGCATGGTGACTGCCTGCTGCAGAGACCCTCTGAATGAAGATGCGGGGAAGAGAAGGGAATATTATTACTTATTGTCATTTGAGGCTCCTGCACTGCCGCTTGGACCCATGATCCAAAGGTACTACTTACATATCAACTTTTCTTATTCTGCCCACAAGACTATGGCTGAGTTATCCAACAATTCCTAGAATGTCACAGGAACAACATTTTTGGAATCAACTCATTTATTTATAGAATTTTTCTAGTGCAAAGAAGCTAGTTAGTTGCAAGTCGTGAGCCTCTGTACAAAATTAAAGCAAGCTATAACGAACCTAAAAGTTTCTGACATCCTAACTGATGCCTGCTGCAGAGACCCTCTGAATGAAGATGCGGGGAAGAGAAGGGAATATTATTACTTATTGTCATTTGAGGCTCCTGCACTGCCGCTTGGACCCATGATCCAAAGGTACTACTTACATATCAACTTTTCTTATTCTGCCCACAAGACTATGGCTGAGTTATCCAACAATTCCTAGAATGTCACAGGAACAACATTTTTGGAATCAACTCATTTATTTATAGAATTTTTCTAGTGCAAAGAAGCTAGTTAGTTGCAAGTCGTGAGCCTCTGTACAAAATTAAAGCAAGCTATAACGAACCTAAAAGTTTCTGACATCCTTACTGCTTACATTTTCCATTTGTTTGTTTATTGAGTTTTGCAATATTGCTGAAAATACATGCCATGCCGCTACTAAGCCAGATATTTAGGAATCCAGAGGTGAGGTTGTTTAAATTATTACTCTATGAGGGGTGATTTGTGCTTCCAAATATGTGTTTGTCCTTTAAATTCTTAACCTTTAGCCAATTCCATGTTTGTCATGATTTATTTTCTTTGTATGTTTTTGACCTTCTCTTGGCAGATGGCTTCAACATTATCTTTGTCGAGAATGATTCTGACACTGGCTAGAGACGCAATTGTATTCTGTTTATGCAATACAGAAAGCCAGAGCACTTTTTTTAAGCTGTCGTCATACATCACTGTCAGTATTTTGAACCACTAAATTGTTATTAAAAATTCAGGGACAATAATCCATTTTGAGAATACCATGAGAGAAGCAAATGCTATAATGACTGATTGACATTTCAGGAATAACATCATTCAAGACATGCTAATTTCCCTACAGCCCATTTCCTTGGATAAGTGTCTATTGTATAAATAAGTTTGGCTTCCAACCCTTTCCCAGCATTTGCTTTTGATGAGGGAGTCTTGATATTAAAAATGAAAATCATCTGAAATGAAATTTGCTTGTGTTCTGTAGGGTTCTACAGTAAAAACAAAAAACGCAAAACAACACTGCTTCATAGCTAGAATAAATAGCTTTCTTTACCAGCAAAACATTTTATATCACGTGGTTTCCAAGATTTTGCAAGAAGCAAATGCCATGATAAGCACCTCAGTTGGCTTGTACCTTATTTCAGGAGTAATGAACAGTGATAGGAACATACTATATAGAATCAGGTGATTGGAGAGTTTTGGTCCCAACTCTGCCAAGACAAAGCTGTCAACTGACCTTGAACAGTTGACAGAGGATTTAATATCTCATGCTAAGTCACCTCAGTCATATCCGTCTCTGTGCAGCCCCATAGACGGTAGCCCACCAGGCTCCCTCATCCCTGGGATTCTCCAGGCAAGAACACTGGAATGGGTTGCCTTTTCCTTCTCCAATGCACGAAAGTGAAAAGTGAAAGTGAAGATGCTCAGTCATGTCCGACTCTCCGAGGCCCCATGGACTGCAGCCTACCAGGCTTCTCCATCCATGGGGATTTTCCAGGCAAGAGCACTGGAGTGGGGTGCCATTGCCTTCTCCAAATATCTCATAGCTGTAGTTGAATATGGGGTTTTGTCTCCTTGCCATTTTTGTTTTTCAATTAAGTATGCTTGGATATGTTCTAGCTATGGTAGACTGATGTGATGACGAGGAAAAAACATAGAATGTTTCACTGATATCCTTTCTCTGTATTCTGTATGGAAAGATACTTATTATTGTTCAGTCAAGAGTGGGAAATTGACTTTCCAGTTCCATGATTTTCAAGGATCTTCATCCCATGAACCATTTTGATAAGACAAAAGACTTGTGGATGATTTATCCTGTAACTTTCTCTTATCACTACAAAAGAAAAGAAAAAAACAAATGAGTTTGTTAACAGAAAGTATGTTGCTTTTTCAATCAGATGCTAATGAGAATGATCGTAAGTGAAGTGCTAATGTTTATTTATTTATTTATTTATTTATTTATTTATTTATTTATTTATTTTGTGCCCAAAAG
>SJYC01087614.1:0-16025 GCA_006408675.1 Madoqua kirkii
AAGCCTAGATTCCAGTATCATGAAGATTGATAGTAATAATTTACATTTATGTAATGTCCAAATTTATAAAAACATGCATTAAAAAAAAACCTCATTTGACCCTCACAGAATAGACTATTATCTATCTTTTTAATTTGATAGATGAGAAAGCTGAAGTTGGGTTATGAGAAGTAGAATTCAAAATTCTTGTTTTCTATATCTTAATTCAGCTTGCTTTGCCTTGGACTATTCTGCTTCCATAATCTCATAGCAGGGTAATATAAACCATGAAGCTTCAAGTCCCTTCAACATTATTTTGTAATTCTGGGATGTATATTTGAAAAAGAACCACTGAGAGAGGACGATATTAACACTGGAGCAACAATTTTGATAATAAAGAGCACCTAATATTTGTAGGGGAGCCTGGTGGGCTTCCATCTATGGGGTCGCACAGAGTCGGAACAACTGAAGCGACTTAGCAGCAGCAGCAGCAGCAATATTTGTATAGAAATATAGTTTACTTATTTTAGGGGATCCTTGAACTAAGAATCTGACATGGACTCTTACTCTTTGGTTACAGGTATGGAAACCTGTGATAAAAAGGCTGAATGTGTGCCTTATACAACTGGCATATGGCAGAGCTCAGACTCAGCCCAGGCCTGTCTGTAATGTTTAGGTGATCTGACACTATATAGGTTTAGACACCACTGGGGAACACAGTGGGCTGTCCTTAATGACTGGAATTTTTCAAAGCACAACACAATTAGCTCTTAACCAGAAATTATTCTTCCATGGAGGAGAGGGATGTATAAGAGGCAGGCAATATAAAATACTGGTTAAAAGTATGGGCTCTAGAGTGAGATCAAATCCCACTTCTTGTTGACCTATTAAGATAATGGATAATAGTACCCATGTGTACTCTTTAAGAACCCCTTTGAGGAGCAGGCATCTCTCTGGAAGGGGCTTCCTTTCTTGTTTCTTACCTAATTGTTATGGAATCAAATTATGATACTAGCACCTGATCTACTCTCTCACTTGGCAAGAAATGTAATTCTCCTTTATAGAGTTGTCAAAGCAAAAGTCAAAGTCACCTGTCTCTTAAGCAAGCAACTTTTTCTTAAAAAAAAAAAAAATCTGTAATACATTAATATCAGAAATAAGAAAGTAACAGTTTTGGATCCTGCCATCTCTTCAACCTTGATTATTGTGACTCAGTCAAGATTAGTCTAGAATCTGACTTTCAGAGTGCAGACTCAAGAACCAGAACTGTGATAGGTTGGATAGAAATGTATAAATCCTAAATATTACGTTAGGCAAAATGTTCATTCAAGTTTTTCCACAACATCATACAGATAAACCTGGATGAACTCCTTGGCCAACCCAATATATGTTTTGAATCATTTTTATGTGTACTGCATAATTAAATGACTCCCATTCAAGAGGGTAAATGAATTACTGATTGGTCTTGTTATCTGTTACTAATAACAGGTAACAAGAGAGATGTGTGGACAGCAGAGAATCTGGCTGGGATTGGCTGCTTCATTTGCAATATTGATTGATATCATGAGAGAATAAGGCAAGAGAGAAGTTAGGATGTGTTCAAGAGGACAGAATGGATTTAGAAGAATGATGCCTACTCCTCGTTTGTCATTTTCTGTGTTGTTTCCCAAAAGTCCCTGGTTAAAATCCAAAATCACTTTCTTGTTTTAAACACCAATGTACTGGGGTGAAGAACAGGAAGTTAATGATGATACAGCACTAGTTTTTATACAATTAGACATCTACGCACTTGCAATATGTTTGACGTGCATTGGTAGACTACTACATATACTCAAAGGTTTGAGAGTTAAATGAGGCATCATCTCTAATTTCCTAAGTATCACACATAAACCTGGAAAGTACTTCCTGTAATAGTGATGATCACAATAAAAGCATGTCAATAATTATTATTGCTCAAAATTGAGACCCATATGGAAGAGCTAAGATAATACAAAGCCCGCAGTTGGACTTAAGAAAGGCGAATGCAGGACCTTGCTTTGTCTGCTTTGATTTCTGGTCCCAATTATTCTGAGGTCTGGGTTCTCTCCTTGACTGCCACCATTAGGCTTTGTGATTTAATGCTTGTGTGGTTTCATGGCCTCACATGAAAACCAGAACAATATCTCCTCCCACCAAATGCCAGGAGGATCTGCTGAATGAGAAATGTACAGTGAAGTTGAAGATGACTCCCAGCAATACAAATTGTGATTTTTGGCATTCTGCAGACGCAAAATGCAGAACTGAAAATGAGATGCTTTGTGGGGACTGGACTCAAAGGCAAAACTAGCCTTATCATTGACTTCTGTCAACTCCTCAGCCAGAACCCCAGAGTTTCCTATCAGTGGCATAGAGACAAATCTCTTGGTCCTGGGAACCAATGGTCCTTTTCTAATGGGCCATCAGCACAAAAGAATGCTTGTCATTTTGGCGTCTGCAGTGAAGGTTCACTGATAAATGCTTGTTAGCATTTTACAAAAAGAAAATGCTGTAGAAATGAAAGTACTCATAAAAATGCCCCCCTTTAAAGAAAAATCTCTGCCACTAATTCATTGGTCTTAGGTACAGCGGGTCATGAGGTCCCTATTCAATTAACTTAGGTGAGAGCAGAATTCATTCTTTGCAAGCCTTTTCTTTTTCCCAGGGAAAAATGCTTTCAAATCACCATCTGCTTCTCTTGCATCCCTGTGCTTGCTACTCTTTAATACAACTTCGGCCAAATCCAACAGGAGAGCAGAGGGCTCAGAGGTAGGTAGGTGTCTGACAAGTGTCACAGAACCAGGACAAATGAAGGTGCTTTCCAGCATGCTCCCAGTGGTTCAACATGTGTTGCTTGCAAAGAAAGCACTGCTCACTTCCACCCAAGGTGTCCAAGAATATAATTCTCAAAGATGATTTTTTTCATGCCAAAAATACAAACACATTCAAAATAGAAAATCTTTATTTCTTCCCTTTCTCCTAGATCCATCCTAATGAGTGGGATGATTTCAGAACTGCTGAGGAAAACAAATCAATTCTTTTTGGTTTTTAAAAACTAACAAGAAATGCTGATGAGTAAGAGGCATCGAGGTAGCATTCAGTAAAAGCACCCACATCAGGAGGGAGGTCAAGTTAGAATTGTGTTTGACTGTTGGAGTTTACTAAAAAAATTTAAGTACCATTACTGGAGATAAAATATTGTATGTGTGCATTAGCTCTTGGCTAGGTAGCCAATACTCATGTACATGGTATAATTTTTATATATAAATGGATGCACTACAAATCAATGCTCTCTAATCTCAGCTGTGCCCCCGGTGCTGCTCAGAAACACTGCTATTCATCTGATTTCCTATCACACTCCCCCTCAGGGCCAGTACAAGTCTTTTGTAACTCTGACTGGATCCACTCCCAAAACCCTCTCTAGCAGATGGCTCCTTCCCCGGAGGCTCCTTAGTTTTCCTACCATCCAAGCAAGACTTTTCTTGTATGCCTTGGTTTTATAGCTTTCCATCCTTTTGGGGTCTTAGGATTAAAAATCTCCTTGTTCAATCATTTAGTGTTATGTTTCAGAGCTTCCCAAGATCCTTGTTTTTACTTGCTTCTCTGCAGGAATGTTACCTAGCTAAGGTTCTTTGTTTTCTATGCTCCATAGACTGACTTCCTTGCTGTTGGGACCATGGTTTTGATGACCCTAGGTAGCGTCTGACCTTGACTCATGCAGGAACATTCCAGAGTTTGTTTGCTTCTCTCCTTTGCACCTTCAGTGACATCTTCTTTGTGGAATGAATTCTTCTATTTCAAATACCTTTCCTCAGACCTAGCATTTCTTTCAGCTCCTAACCATCTCTCTCTTTTTTTTTCAGTCCTAAATTTTTGACAATGGAATTTTTTTATGGATTGCTTTTGCTTTCTCACTTTCCATTTATATCTCAAGCCTTTCCTTACATTCTGGCAAAAAAAAAGCAACCTTCCTTTGGCTTCTGGGATATTGCATTTTCCTGGTTTTTCATCCTTTCTTATAGATTCTTCTCATGTCCTTCATCTTTCTCCCATTCCCTAAAGGTAGATATTCTGTGTGATTAAATGTTAGGACATCTTGGAGATTTCATTTATTTTTGATTTTAACTAATGTCCTTATGCCAATGATTCCAAAATCTATGTCCCTACTGTGTTCTCTCTCCTAAGGTCCAATTCCCTATTCTTAATTCCATTGCCAACATTCACTTGTATATCCATTAAGGCTCTGCCTTGATTTTTTTTTTTTTTTTTTGAGAGTGGGCTTCCCTTGTCACTCAGCTGGTAAAAATCCACCTGCAACATGAGAGGCCTGGGTTCGATCCCTGGGTTGGGAAGATTCCCTGGAGAAGGGAAAGGCTACTCACTCCAGTATTCTGGCTTGGAGAGTTCCATGAACTATATAATCCATGGGGTCACAAAGAGTCAAACACAACTGAGTGACTTTCACTTGATATTTTTGAACTCTTCACATTGTCTCCTCTTCAAAGCTCCTCCACATCTTATCTTTCTTAATTCTGTTAATGACACCATAACAATATTATCATCAAAATCTTAGCATTGGGGCTCCCTTGTTGGTTCAGTGGTTGAAACTCCACGCTTTCATTGTGGGGACAAGGGTTGGATCCCTTTTTAGGCAACGGAGATCCTGCATACAACAGAACAAAAAAAAAAAAAAAAATCCAAAAAAACACAACAACAACCAAAAACCCCTTAGTATTATTTTCATTTTCTCCTTTCTCTTGCTATCTCAGTTGGTCACGATGCTCTGCAGAACCAGCTTCCTTCCTGTGTCTTGTCCATTCCCTCTGAATCTTCATTCCTACTCCAGTTGCCTTTGTCCAGGCCCTCCCCTTCTCCTACCTTCTCCACTGGAGTTCTCCTCACTGGTTCCCTAGCATATCTATCCTGACGTGCATCGCCAACACAGCTCTTGGAGTTTTCTTCTTAATACTCAGCTACCATCATACCAAGTAAAGAAGAATATTCTGTATCTTCTGCCTAAAGAGTTGAATTTGACAAAATCCAACATCCATTTATGATAAAAACTCTCCAGAAAGCAGGAATAGAAGGAACGTACCTCAACATAATAAAAGCTATATATGACAAACCCACAGCAAACATTATCCTCAATGGTGAAAAACTGAAAGCATTTCCCCTAAAGTCAGGAACAAGAACAAGGGTGCCCACTTTCACCACTACTATTCAATATAGTTCTGGAAGTTTTGGCCACAGCAATCAGAGCAGAAAAAGAAATAAAATGAATCCAAATTGGAAAAGAAGAAGTAAAACTTTCACTGTTTGCAGATGACATGATCCACTACATAGAAAATCCTGAAGACTCGACCAGAAAACTACTAGAGCTAATCAATGAATATAGTAAAGTGGCAGGATATAAAATCAACACCCAGAAATCCCTTGCATTCCTATACACTAATAATGAGAAAATAGAAAAAGAAATTAAGGAAACAATTCCATTCACCATTGCAACGAAAAGAATAAAGTACTTAGGAGTATACCTACCTAAAGAAACTAAGGACCTATATATCAAAAACTATAAAACACTGATGAAAGAAATCAAAGAGGACACTAATAGATGGAGAAATATTCCATGTTCATGGATCGGAAGAGTCAATATAGTGAAAATGAGCATACTACCCAAAGCAATTTACAGATTCAATGCAATCCCCATCAAGCTACCAACAGTATTTTTCACAGAACTAGAACAAATTATCTCAAGATTTGTATGGAAATACAAAAAACCGCGAATAGCAAGGGCAATATTGAGAAAGAAGAATGGTACAAACACCCAGAAATCCCTTGCATTCCTATACACTAATAATGAGAAAATAGAAAAAGAAATTAAGGAAACAATTCCATTCACCATTGCAACGAAAAGAATAAAGTACTTAGGAGTATACCTACCTAAAGAAACTAAGGACCTATATATCGAAAACTATAAAACACTGATGAAAGAAATCAAAGAGGACACTAATAGATAGAGAAATATTCCATGTTCATGGATCAGAAGAGTCAATATAGTGAAAATGAGTATACTACCCAAAGCAATTTACAGATTCAATGCAATCCCCATCAAGCTACCAACAGTATTTTTCACAGAACTAGAACAAATAATCTCAAGATTTGTATGGAAATACAAAAAACCGTGAATAGCAAAGGCAATCTTGAGAAAGAAGAATGGTACTGGAGGAATCAACTTGCCTGACTTCAGGCTTTACTACAAAGCCACAGTCATTAAGAACAGAAAAATATTTAAAAGAACAAAAGCAGATAGTTTCCCAAAACTTGGTAAAAGAAAATTAAAGTACCATTAACATACAAGTACCAAGAATGTATAAATAGAAAGAAAGCCATACTGAGTGACATCATACTGAAGAACGAGCATAAAGTGAAAAGTTTGAAAGCGATCCAGAAGAAAATGATATTGCATCAAGTGAACAAAATGATGCAAAGAACTTCAGACTGCTAGGGAATAATTACTTAAAAGTGCTGAATTTAAAATAAAAACAAACTGGCAATATTGAATTCTATATTCAGTGAAGGCATCCTCAAAATGAGGCTACAAAGGGACTTCTCTGGTGGTCCAGGGGTTAAGACTCCAAGCTTCCACAGCAAGGGACATAGATTTGATCTGTGGTTGGGCTACTAAGATACTCCATGCTACCCAGCATGGCCAAAAAGTTAAAAAAAATAAAAATGAGGGAATACAAACAAAGCCCAGTAAAATTTGTTGTCAGCAGAGCTGTGTCATAAGAAATTCACAAGTAAATTTTTAAGACAAAATAAAATAAGACCAAATGAAAACTCAGATTCTTAGGAAGGAACGGAGAGCACCAGAAATGGTAAATATATAAAGAAATAGAAACAATAATTATCTTGATTTCTTTAAAATATATATATAAATTTAAGAAAAATGTATAGTGTTATAGTATGAGGTTTATAGTAATATACTTCAGCCTAAAAGATGTTTTTAAGGACAATATATAAAGTCATAATATTCTTAAATTTTATATGTTGTAGTACAAAATTAAATCTAACATAACTCTGGAAAGACATGAAAACATATTTTGATTACTAGAGCAGCCAATAAAAGTAATACAAATAAATATATGTTAAAAAGCTGATAGGGAAGTTAAATGCTAAAAAGTCTTCAATTAACTCCCAAAAATAATAAAAATGAAAACAGAAAAACAAAAATATGAAATGATTAAAAAAAACACACAGAACAAAATGACGCAATTAAGTAGAATCTACTCAATAACTGAATATCAGGAAACAGACCCTGTCTCCAAATTTGCATCAGCTGAACAAGAGACTTCAGGTTGAGAGATCTTCAGTCAACAAACCCCAGTCATGTTGCTAGGGCTTTGTACTCAAATGTGACAGACAAGTAAAAATGACTTGACTATAGGGAAACTACTAATTTTAAAGACAGTAATCAAAAACAAGCATTACATGTGTAATATAAAAATAAGTGATATAAAGGAATTTATTTACAAAACAGAAACAGACTCACAGACTTAGAGAATGAACTTAATGTTGCCAAGTAGGGAAGGGTGGGGGAAACGGATACATAGGGAGTTTGTAATCGAAATGTATGCATTGCTATACTTAGAAAGGATTACTGACAATGTCTTACTGCAGAGCACAAGGAAATTTGCTTAAAGGTATGTGGCAGCCTGGATCGGAGGGGAGTTTGGGAGAGAACAGATACATGCATATATATAGTTGGGCCAGCAATTTTGGAAAACTCAGCAGGAGCCACAGTATTGAAAAAGATTGGTTTTCATTTCAACCCCAAAGAAAGGCAATGACAAAGAATAGTCAAACTACTGCACAGACGCACTCATTTCACACGCTAGCAAAGTAATGCTCAACATTCTCTAGGTTAGGCTTCAAAGTATGTGAGCTGAGAACTTCCAGATGTTCAAGCTGGATTTAGAAAAGGAAGAGGAAGCAGAGATCAAATTAATTATACAGAGTGAAGTAAGCCAGAAAGAAAAACACCAATACAGTATACTGACACATATATATGGAATTTAGAAAGATAGTAATGATGACCCTGTATGTGAGACAATATAAGAGACACAGAGGTATAGAACGGACTTTTGGCTTCTGAGGGAGAGGGAGAGGGTGGGATGATCTGGGAGAATGGCAATGAAAGATGTATACAATCATATAAGAAATGAAGTGCCAGTCTATGTTCAATACAGGATACAGGATGCTTGGGGCTGGTGTAAGGGATGATCCGGGGAGATTGGGGAGGGAAGGGAGGTGGAAAGGGGCTTCAGCATGGGGAGATCGTGTACACCTGTGGCCGATTCATGTAAATGTATGGCAAAACCAATACAGTACTGTAAAATAGAAGAAAAAAAATTGTAGTTTAAAAAATGAAAAAGATTTTAAAAAAAAAGGAAAAAAAAACCCCACACTTTATATCACTTTAAGTCTTTTACTACCTGGCCCCAGCCTCTTTTCCCTTTTATCTTCCCACTACTTTTCTTTACTCATTCTATGATCAGTCTTTCCTTCCTCCCACTATTTCTGTATGTTGGCATTGAACTCGTATTTCAAAGACCATTTCAAGACTCAACAGACTGTTATACAGTGCTCCTCTGGACACCCTATTAGTAATGACTTGTTCCTTCTCTTTCTAGCTTTTTATGCAGAGTCTTCTCACCTTACTCTCAGGTGAGTTACTCCTGTTTATTTTAATCTTGACATCCTCAAAGTACCTGGACTCTGAGAAGGCACTCACTGCTTCATGGAGTACACTGAACCTGGAGATCACAGTGCTGGAAACAAGAACCTAATGTCTGTCATTTTGAAATCACTGTAAAAAAGAAACATTTTCAAGGATTGTATTCATCCATGTCCAAATAAGGGGATGATTCATTTTCTATGGCTTATAATTTATTTTATCAGACAGGTGTAAAAAGGCTGTGGAAAGGCAGAGTTGCAAATTAATTATCCACTTAACCTCTGACAAAAGAAAATAATCTGACACCTTTTCAAGAATCTTTCTTTTTCTCACTTGGTTGGGATAATGATGTAAAATTGTGCTGATGTCTTTCAAGGACAGTGTCACGTTTGTGGCCCTTTGTCTCACAGTCTTCTGCAGCTGAGCAGACTGGGAGTTGGTAATAAGCGTTGGCAAACAGCTCTTCTGAGAGGAAGACTGGTTTGAATATGATGTATAGTGATTAAGGAAAAAAACTGGGGATTTCCAGCGGGACAAACATGTGAATTAACCTAAAGGAGGAGGGCAGGGTTAATGATTCTGAATGAGAAGAATAAGTAAACATAGATTAGAACTGTGTTTCAGGGGTTGACAGTGGGAAATTAACCAAGGCAACTATATACCATCTGATCTCAATTCCAAAGACTTTCCTTGCTGAATTACATAAGTGTTCATTGGGTGAATTAATATACACGGAACTTTGAAGAGTTTTCCTCCCTAGGTTCTTAGCTAAGAGAGAAAAACATTAAGTGTAAACCACTTATTTTTAAGATTGCTTTAACAATATTGAGCACAAAGCATTGTTTGCTTCCTGTCAAGGCAATAAGACATTTTTTTGAAGAAATGACAGGAAAAGAAAAGGAGATTTTCCCTCAAATGGGTTTTTGAAGCATTACAAAAACATGACAGAGTCAACTATCTATAAAAATTTAATCACTGTAATGTTGAGACTGACTGACTTCAAGCTCAGTATCTTGAGATATAATTCATTAAATGAGTAGCTTTAAACCTAAATTAACTTTGAAAATGGCCAGTTATTCAGTAGGAAAGCATTTAGAGCTTTCCTTCAAAAATTACATGTAAATCATCTAGTTTCTTATGGAACTAGTTAGACAGTCTTAAAAATTGAAATTCTATTCTGCTTTGCTATTGGGTAAACACCAGCCCACAGAAAATCAGATTATTTGTAAACATTCTGTATTTAAACAAAAAGACCTAAACTATAACCTAATGTAAGGACAGAGGGAAAAGTTGTCAAGAGATGAAAGGCTGGCTGAGACTATGACCCACATGGAATATCAGGCTGTGGCTTTCCTAAACAACTGCCAGTTCTAGCAGGGTTTTCAGGAGAAAACAAAAAATCAAGAGCAGCTACACTACAAGAGAAATGGTCTAACTCTCCTGGCCTGCCTTAGAAGGGCAACCCCATGGGCAACCCAGGGCTGATGTCCCCAGCTCTGGGCCTGAGACTTGGATGACATCAGCGCTGGTTGCCCAGTATCAGCATGCCTCTCTCCTCTCAGTCTTCCATGCTACCCTTTGAAAATCCATCCCACTGCTTTCTCTTCTCATCCTATTCTGATTACTGTACTTTCACTTGCTACTTATCGTTTCTCATCATCAACTTGAAATCAAATTCCAGTCTTCCCTGATTTACTAAAACTATTTATAGGCAGAGTACATCATGAGAAACTTTGGGCTGGAAGAAGCACAAGCTGGAATCAAGACTTCCATGAGAAATATCAATAAGCTCAGATATGCAGATGACACCACCCTTATGGCAGAAAGTGAAGAGGAACTAAAAAAGCCTTTTGATGAAAGTGAAAGAGGAGATTGAAAAAGTTGGCTTAAAGCTCAACATTCAGAAAACTAAGATCATGTCATCTGGTCCCATCACTTCATGGGAAATAGATGGAGAAACAGTGGGAATAGTGTCAGACTTTATTTTGGGAGGCTCCAAAATCACTGCAGATGGTGATTGCAGCCATGAAATTAAAAGACGCTTACTCCTTGGAAGGAAAGTTATGACCAACCTAGATAACATATTAAAAAGCAGAGACATTACTTTGCCAACAAAGGTCTGTCTAGTCAAGGCTATAGTTTTTCCTGTGGTCATGTATGGATGTGAGAGTTGGACTGTGAAGAAAGCTGAGAGCTGAAGAATTGATGCTTTTGAACTGTAGTGTTGGAGAAGACTCTTGAGAGTCCCTTGGTCTGCAAGGAGATCCAACCGGTCCATCCTAAAGGAGATCAGTCCTGGGTGTTCATTGGAAGGACTGAGGCTGAAGCTGAAACTCCAGTGCTTTGGCCACCTCATGCAAAGAGTTGACTCATTGGAAAAGACCCTGAAGCAGGGAGGGATTGGGGGCAGGAGGAGAAGGGGACAACAGAGGGTGAGATGGCTGGATAGCATCACCAACTCAATGGACATGAGTTTGGGTAAACTCCGGGAGTTGGTGATGGATAGAGAAGCCTGGTGTGCTGCGATTCATGGGGTCACAAAGAGTTGGACATGCTTGAGTGGCTGAACTGAACTGACTGATGCTTCAGATCATCCACAGTAGGCTCTCCAGTTAACCAGTCTAAGATCTCCTTCCTCAGTTCTCATCCTTTTCCATCTCTCCACCATATTTGACAAAATGACAAAATTGGTCATTTTGCAAGCAGGTCCTATTTGTATATTTTAAAGTTTAAAAAGTAAAGCTTCTTTATGTAGTATCATATTATGTATACCAAGCTCTGGGAGATGGTGAAGGGCAGGGAAGCTTGGCATGCTTCAGTCTATGCAAAGAGTTGGACATGACTGAGCGACTGAGCACCACCAAATCATGTATATTGAGTAGATAAGTACATATGTGTTAGTGTTACTCAGTCATGTCTGACTCTTTACAATCCCATGGACTGCAGCCCACCAGGCTCCTCTGCCCATGGAATTCTCCAGGCAGGAGTACTGGAGTGGGTAGCTATTCCATCCTCCAGGGGTTGTTCATGACACAGGAACTGAATCTGGGTCTCCCGCATTGCAGGCATATTCTTTACCCTCTGAGCCACCAGGGAAGCCCATATGTACATATATAGATATGCATATATATAGGTATATATTAATTATAGATAGGGATACATGTGAAATGTTAGAAAATATAGTTAAATAGAAGGCGAGGAAGATGGTCATAATCTCACTCACCTACCACTATTTTAAATACCTTGATTTATATATCTCCTGACATATTTTATGCACCTTGATGTATTCATCTCCTGAATGTTAAAAATGAATGTAAATATATACACATTTAGATCAACAGGATCATATATCCATATTCTATAACTTTCAAAATCATTGATATTTGAAGATCTGTCCATGATAATATATACACCTGATGTGAAGAGCCAACTCACTGGAAAAGACTCTGATGTTGGAAAGATTGAGGGCAAGAGGAAAAGGGAACAACAGAGGATGAGATGGTTGGATAGTATCACTGACTCGATGGACACGAGTCTGAGCAAACTCGGAGTCAGTGAAAGACAGGGAAGCCTGGTGTGCTGCAGTCCATGGGGTTGCAGAGGGCCGGACATGACAGCGACTGAACGACTACCAGCACCTACATTGCAGATGGCAAGTATTTTCCTATCAGCTCTCTGATCTCCCCACTGTTCCCTTGTCATGCCCTGTTCCTCAGGATGCTGCTGCTAAGTCACTTCAGGCGTGTTCGACTCTGTGTGACCCCATAGACGGCAGCCCACCAGGCTCCCCTGTCCCTGAGATTCTCCAGGCAAGAACACTGGAGTGGGTTGCCATTTCCTTCTCCAATGCATAAAAGTGAAAAGTGAAAGTGAAGTCACTCAGTTCCTCAGGATCAGTCCCTATACACTACAATTTCTCAAGAGCTTCCACTTAAGTTGGGCCAGTGGGAGCCAGTGGGAGGATACAGGATGGAAAGATGGAATAGCCTGAGTATTTGTCTTCATCTCCCTGCTTGTTAGCCTTTCTGGCGGGACAGGTTGCATAATTTCTGGGCCCCATTTCTATATTATATAGAAATGTAGGCCTCTTGTTTAAAAATTATTAAAACTGTTAAGATGATACCAGAGTATTAAACCAAGTGTGCCCTGGGGCCCTCTTGAGTGTGCTGTTCCATGGGAGTGCACAGATCGCAGACCAAGAAGCTGGCTCTGGTCTCTGGCAGGGGCTCCGTCTCTTCTGTGACTCTGGTTCACACCTGACGGCCTTCGCAACACAGCTCTTTGGGGACTGCCTGTAAGCACCTCTCTCATTGTTCTTCAGAGCTATGGGTAGCAGTGGGTTCCTGTGGTCGTAGACCATTGGGTTGTCCCACTTTCCCTGCTTCCCCTTTTGGCTTTTCCAACACTTATAACGAGTTCTCCATAGTAAATTTCTTCTACTGAACTGCCTGTTTTAACCCTGACTGATAGCTATGTTAGGGACGGCAAGAACCTAAGCACTGTGCCACCATTTCCTTTATTCTACAATTGCTGCAGGCATCACTAATTGATAACAACATTCTTTCTGTGAGATTAAAGTCAGTCTCAGGATCCTTCTCAACACAGTGTTTGACTGTAGTGGACAAATGACATGAAATCTGTGTGGCCTCCAAGCTATACATCATCCTTTTTACAATTTCTACTAGGTTACGGTGTATTTTATTTAACTAATTCCTGACTGGTGACAATTAGTTTGTTTTTCATTTTACACCCATTTAGAAACACATTGTTTACATAGATATTTTTGTTTACTTCTTGGTCTTCTTCAGGAGAGAAGTGGAAGTGGAATTGCTGGGCCAAAGGCCATGACCATTTTATACTTTGATGCATATTGCTACTTCGGAATGCTTGCATGAATATTTGTGTGCTTAAGTGTGAAATATGTCTATGATACACTAAGACTGATCTTTTTTTCCCTTAGAAATTGTTAGAAGTCTAACATTTTCTTCAAGTCATTTTGGTAATTCTTCTTAAAAACCATTTCCAGATCCAATTTCAAAGGCACTTAGAAGTCACCCCTTTGGATTCAACTTGCAACTTCTTTTTTAAATAAAAACATTATTACTCAGCTTAATCACCTTCTTAGTCTACAGACTTGCTTTCAATGGACTTTCATTTTTCAGAAATAGAACTCTATTTTTATGTGCTGAAGTTCTCTCATTTTTGAAGATAATCAAAACAATAGACTGCTGTCCCTGAAGGCTTGAACAGAAGAGCTGGAAACTCTTTCAAGAAACTGTTGCAGCTTTATTGAAGCTTCTAGCTTCCAAGATAATTCCTTTGAGAGGGAGGCAATACTCATTGAGATGCAAAAGTTTGTTGTATTTGTTTTGAAACTCAGTTGCTTTATATTATGGAGGAGCCTTCTCTTCATTAGTGCAGGTTACCTCTACCTGCAATTCTAATCAAAATCTTTTGTCCAAAGGCCTTTTGTCAAAAGGGCTGTAAAATATTTGTTTAGCTTAGTTTCATCAATATAGGAATAGAACTATCTCATTTGTAAGTACCTCATCTTTCACCTGAAATCATTCTCACTGAGAACAATTTTTTTTCCCCCTAAGTACACAGTAAATCATGCTGCTGGAATTTAAAAGTTAGGCCACCCTGCAAAGAGCTCTGGGTCATTCTATTTTGTACACTCTATCCAAGGTAATTTCTAATTTGCCTTTTGCAAGGAGAGCCTGGAAAGAGACTCTGATAAGTTTGAATGTCTTCTCTTTCTTTTCTTTTCAAGAATGTCATGCAGCTTTCAAATGTTCACAGAACAAACAGAAGCACCTTCCCTCTTTCCCTCTGCTTAAAATCTGTCAGTTTAAGGGCGATGTTTGATTTCACTAATATGAAATTTTTTGTTAACCTTAGAAATGGGAGATCAATGACTTATTCTTATAATCCTTTAACTCTTAAACAGTCTACCAGAATGCTGGTTTCAGAAAATAAGACCAGGCTTTGCATTTAGATAGAGACTCAAATGAGTCCCCGGGAACATGTGTGCTCCTTTCGGTGCTGCGTTTTCATCCCATCAGACCAATAAATTCCTACAGGTCTCAGCTCTTTAATTCCCTTTAGGGAGGACTGGGATAAAGAATATCAGCCCATTCTAAAAAAGCCTGCTGTTTTTATGACAAACAGAAATAGCTACAAGGAATACCTTAATCATTTTTACTTGCTGGGCCATGTAACATTTTTTTTTCTCTGAATTAATGATCACTAAGGGCCCGCACACGTGCACACAGAACCCTGGCCCTTGGGTCTACCTAAGTCACCTTTGTGGGATAGCCCCAAAATAAAACTCTACCTAGTTTGCTGAATTTGGGCTCCTGCTGTACCCTTCATGGTTTATAGGCTTCCATTTCATTTCCTCTGCTTGCCATGTTGCAGCTGTATTATTTCAGCTTCTGAACAAGGAACTTAGCAGGGCCAGACTAATCCACCTTAAATTTGCACTCATGGTGTAAAATTGATTGAGGCCTGTCTCCATTAATCAGAATCCTCTAGATGATTGGATTCTTCATTCTTATATCTATGCTTTTGTGGATTCTTGTGCCTGAAATGACCTTCCTCCTCCATTTCATCTAATGAAATTATCTCTTTCACCAAAACTCAGACAAATCTCACCTCCCTCCACGAGCCTTCTCCAATTTTTAAAAGTAGACCTTTACACTACTCTTTTTTTTTTCTTTGAATTTCTATAATATAAAACATAATGTTTTGAACTTACTGGTGTTATTTGTAATTGTTTTCTAGAAGGGCCTATATATCACTTAAGGTCAGAAGATGTTGCCCTCCTTCCCAACACTTCCCAACCAGGCAAGAGTCAAAGGTCCTTGGCCATTTTCATCATCTTGTTGAGTAATTCAGTCTTCACGTGGTAAAGGATATGAAAATACAGGTCTTATCTGATCTGTTCAAATAGAGGGTTTAACAATGATAGGAATCATTTTGCTCATTTTCATTGTTTTGATGAATTATTATATCAAAAGTATACCATCCTCTTCATGAATTCTATGTGCATTATGCTGAACACAGGTCCACTTTCTTTCATTGTTTTCAGTTTTCAAAAACTTAAGCAAAATCACCTTTTTGGAAAATTTCTGTTTTTCTTTTCACTGTTTATTTTTTTGAGCTCCCCTTTTGTGTTTTTCATTTCTGTCATATTCTCTATTTGTACTCATTCTCAAGAATATAAAGGATTAAAAAAGAACACGTATATGTATTCTAAGCTTCCACTACTTGAAAATATTTTCATCAACAT
>SJYC01087618.1:0-14526 GCA_006408675.1 Madoqua kirkii
TCCTGATATTATTTGTGCCTTCTTTTTCTTTTTTTTTCTTGCTATATATTTCTGGTGATTTATTATTATTATTTTGAAATAAATTTTCTTTATTTTTTTTCCATTGTATATTGGCTATTTGATTGACTTCTGCTCTTATCTTCTCTCACTTTTTGAGATTAATTATAACTTTTCCACATATATATATGCCTATGCCTCCAGAAAGCATTTATTTTATTTCTTGTAGAAAGTCAGCATATGCATAGATCACCTTGATACAATTAGGTATTGAGATACTTCAAGGCTGAGATTCAAATTTTGTGAAGAATTTTCTATTTTCAGTTTTCTCTAATTCCTAGGATGTTGCTATTCAGGAATCTTAACTAAAAACCAAGAATATTAACCAGAGCCCATTCTCCTTGGCAGGCCCCGAATGCCATTTTTTTTTTTCTCCCTAGCTTTCTGGGATAGCTGAAAGCTCCTCTTAGCTTTTCTTAAAAAGTTAATAAGTGACTATTTGGAGAAGTTTTTGTAATGTATTAGACTCCTTTCTCTGAGATTCTCTTTTCTTTGATATCTCTGGTCTTAAGCCTTAGAAACGTTGGTTTTCTTCCAAAGTCTTAAGTAACTGCTGTTTTATTTTGCTTTGTCTTATATTGTATGCAGTTTTTATGTTTTTTTCTTAGAGATTTTATCTGATACAAGCTAGTCCTCCGGCTAAGTCAGCTTTGTAGAACTACTATTATAATTGTCTCCTTCTGAGTTAATTTTCTTTGCATACAAAAAACACAGAGTTGTTAGACTTTAGAAGAACTTCACTCATGGTAATGTATCTTTTATCCTAATAGAGACCACCTAAGCATTCATTGATTCTTCATTCCTCAACAAATATTTATTGAATATACTTAATATGCTTATAAGAAATGTAAAATATGCTAGATTCTGGGAACACAGAAATATATTTAGCAATGGTAACTGGATTTGAGAAGATTTCATCCTAGTAGACTGCATGAGCAAAAAGATTAGAAAGTAGAAAGATATCAAGTTTTGGTTTTAGATGGACTAAGATTATTTTAGCTGTAATCTTGAATAAGATTTTCTTATATTTCCTAGCTTTAACTAGGGAAAATATTGAGTGTTATAAGATCAGACAAAAAGGATGAGATATGCTTATTACTATGTGGGCAATGTAATAAGATATAAATAATTTGTATTTTTTAAATTATTCCAGGTTTGGAGATAGAAAGTGTAAAGTCCCTGGGAGTGTTTATGGAGGAAATAGGAAGCATTTATTGAGGCTAAAATATACAAGGAATTTAGAAGATCACCATCCAAATTGTGTGGTAACGGTTGATCTACTGTTTGTACATAAGCAGAGGGTCAAAATGGATTGGGGAGATAGAAGAAGAAAACCATTGATATGGAGAGAATTATACAGGTCTTTCTTTCTTTCTTTCTTTCTTTCTTTTTTAATCACAAACTGAGCATCTTTAATGTGCCTGGCGCAATTTCATCAGAATACAATTGTGAATAAGACAGACATGGTAGATTGACTTACTTGTGCAAAGCTTACTTTCTAATAATCAAGGATATAGACAAGAAAGCAGGCAATTGCAAATAATATGGTACTATATATTTTGGGGGAAGGTAATAGTTTATCCCATAAAGCCCTTGCTCTTGTCTCTATAATGGGCCTTCTATTAGATGCCTAACTTAAACAGAGTCAAAAAGATTATGGAAGAAATTTGGGATTGTCATTCAGGGACATTTATTTTTCTGCATGTTGGCTAAAGCCATGACCTCTTATATTCTTCCTAGTGGCTAGAGAGCAGAGAGCAGAGAAAGTTGTTTGCAGAAACCAAGAGGAAGAAAATAGATATACAGACGGTAGCAAAAAATGTGAGGGAGAAGGAATTCTATCAACTAGCAATTTCTGGTTCTAGTCCCTTCCTAAGGTCTGATTCCAATCCTATCTTTACCTGGGAACCCCTTCCCCAACCTCCTCCATGGTCTCTCAGTAAATTCAAGGATAGTTATGACTTAAAAAAAAATCCTGCCTTTAAATTATGTAAAATAACACAATCTGTATATTGCATATATACCTTTAAGTTGACTTTCATATCTTGCACCCAAAAGTCTTACTAGACTTATGATAGATGCTAAGATAGAGGGTACATATTTTGCCAGAACATCACATATGAAGGGTGTGTAATGACACTTAGCTGGAGGGACAGGGAAGGTTTCTGGAGGAAGTGATGTCTAAGCTGAGATCTGAAAAATCAGCAGGACTTACTCAGGTGATGGGAAGAAACAGATTGCTCTAAGCAGAAGGAAAGGCATGTGTGAACTGGAGAGGAGAGTGGGTGGTAGATGAGTAACCACACAGAAGTTCCTCTGCTGTAGCACAGGGCTGAGAGGCTGGGAGGGAGAGGGGAGCACATCAGATCACACAGGTCTAGTTGAAGGGGATGAATGTGGTGTGTACCTCTCATCCTCCTACTCGCATGTGGAGACATGTCCCTATAGTCTAGGTCTGTTACCCTAACCCTACCTACTTCTCCACGGAGGAAAATCAAGATATCCAGAGTCACTGATTGAGTAGATGCTCTAGATTAAAAACTGGACAGTAGGTCTCATTCCTTTCTTCTCTGCTTTCCTTTCAACTGGATTGTCAGAATATATAGTTTGTGACAATCAAAGGGTGGGTGACCATTCCCAAAATGGCTGTTGAGAGGAGATTTAGATACTCTGTCCATGGAATGGGAAATCCAAGCATGGTAAATGGTTAAGATTTTGATAAAGGATGCTATAGGGTCCGTGATGTCATCTAGCATTGATTTATTCTAGGGACTGCCAAGCCACATCAGAGAGTGAGTTAAAAATTAACAGCCAATCCCTCTGGTTTCATTTGAGTAAAATCTTCTCTTTGGTGTTTTTTAGCCTCTTTATAAACAACTTGAGTTATTTGGAGCTATGTGTTAAATAATTACGCAGTTACAAAATACTTCAATTTCATAATTGTCACTTCTCTTAGGCTGGTATTAAAGACTGTGACTTTTTTATTTTAGTGATTTTGAATGTGGGAGAAAGCAGTGCTGCGTGGTACACTGTTGTGTCCCTTAGGCTCCATAGTCATACTCTTTCTGGAAGAAAATCGCCACGTTGTTGAACATTAGGGACTGTGTTCCCATTTCTTCCTCCTCTTCTAATAAAAGACATCATATTTCTCCATCAATTCCTTCCCCTTTATGCTGCCTAATCAGAGACAGGATAAGACTATTCTGGTGTATTCCCACCTTATCTTGAAACTCTGTGTATTTGACCAGACTCAAACCCAGACGATCCATCAGTCATTATAGATGGCCTCACTGCTTATCCCAAGGTAAAACTCATTCATCTGGAGCAGCCACTTTCCCCCCAGTCAACATCTAATATCAAGTGACAGCTAGCCTGAGAAGGATTTGGAAAATGATAAATTAAATGGAAAAATTAATGACAACAGGGAACAAGGAACATTTGTAATCACTGCAGGTGCATGGAAACCCTCAAAGCTATATTCAAAACATGCCACACTTGTGAGGATAGGAGACTATGGAAACCTGTGTGTTTGGGAAGTATTGGTGATGGCATCAGGTTGCCTTTAACAGACAAAAAATTGAAGTGTTTATGATGGGTTTAGTGCTTTGCATGGGTCATCTTTTTTAACACAGGTATGCCAGTGACCTAGATGCTGCCACTTGTTCCATTTAACAGAGAAGTAATTCACTGAGGGTCCCACTGAATTGCAGATGGCAGGGGAAGAATGTGAGCTCTGGGCTGTGTGATTTCAGGGTGCATGTTTTCCCCCTGCCCCTTGTTGTGCAGCTTGTGGGATCTTAGTTCCCCTGACCAAGGATTGAAGCTGTGTCTCCTGTCAGTGAAAACGCTGAGTCCTTAACACTGGACCATCTGGGGATGCCCATGGCAGCCCCATCAGTGTGCATGTCTTTAATAACATACTGTACATACCCATCGACCACTAAGCAACTTGACTTTTTACCTCCTGTTTATTTGAGCTTGAAGGACATTCCTACCTTGTGACATTCTCAATGTCCTGCCTAGTCCCACCTGCTACCTTATTATTCCCTAGCACTAACTGGATGCCAGATACTCCTCTGCAGTGTCTTCAAACATGAACAGTTATGTTATGCCCCAGGAGGTAAGCCTGCAGAGCGCCTAGACTTTGTTCTGTGTGATTCTCATACTACTGCTGCTCCTTACACTTCCCTTGCTTAAGAAAACAGTGTTAACATCACCCAAATTTGTTCTTGGCTCTCTCTGCCGAGCAGCCTGGTACCATCCCCCAGCCTCACGACTGCAGCCTCTCAGTCCGGCTGTTCCTGATGTCAGCTCTCCCAGTCCCTGTGACTTCTCCTCCTACCCGCCCCTTGGTGGGGCTTTAGCAGTGCACCCAACTGTCCCTCGGACAGCCTTGGCACGGGCAGGGGGAGCTCACAGGGGCCGTGATGAATGGGTGAACTCTCAGGCCTTTGTCCATTCCTCTCTTTCCCATTTCAACATCTTTGCTGAAATGGAATTTGAATTTCAAAAGGCTTAAAGAACCTTTCTCAAACCCACAATTTCCCAGCAGCTTGAAAACCTCTGAAAACATTACCTTCAGTCTGCTGCTGGTGCTGAGTGGATGTGAAGCACTTCTGTGAGCTATGTCATGCTGGTTAGTCGAGACCTGCCTCCCCCAACCCCTTAGCTCACCCACAAGCGAGCATTCAAACCAGCGAGGCTCCCTTTGGTTTCTGGGAAGAACAATCCAATTCTCAGAAAGCTGATACCTATAGAGACTCTGCGGAGGAGTAATTCCCTAACTGCATAAGAGATACTCATCTAAATAAGGAAATGGGGGGGCTGGATTAGAGGGTGCAGGTATGAAGGGAGAATTTATGCCAGAAGCACAGGGAGGGGGTTTCTTTTCCCCCTCTCTCCGCTGGGTTAAACTTTGAGGTTGATATCTTGGTGATGACCTATCTTTGGCAATGCATTCATTTTTATTTAGGGTGATTGAGGCTGCTGTGAGGGCTTCAGTGGGGGTTTCCATTGTCAATTCTGCATTAAAGGACCATTAAAATCAAGTGTTACTGTAAGAAGCTCTGGCTGCTGGGTATTTCTCAGAAGAGTTTGTGCCCACTTCTGAGGGCTGCTCGTTTCGTCTTTCCATTTTCGGGAGGGGGAAAGAAACATGTCCCTAATGAACTGAACCTTTTTAATTGATTGTAAAAAACAGAAGAGAACACAGCAGTGGGAATTGTTGGCAGTGCTTTACAGCAAGTGGCGAATCACTGCATATTCATTTGTTTCTCATTGGCCAAGATGAATCCTCTTTTGGTATTAAAGCAAATGTGCTGTGAAGTTGCAGAGGACAGGGTTTAACAACTTTTCCTGGCTAGAGGCCTGGGTAAATTTTTTTTTTTTTTTTTGGTGGAATGGTAGGAGGGCCAGGAAGTGGTGGGGGTAAGGAGCTGAGCGGGAGAGGGGAACAGTGCCATGGAGGACTGTTTTAGTGAAGGCAGGAGCTGTGTAGAACGGAAATGGTTTTGATGTAGCTGAAAAGAATGATTTTATTTGTGTATGTGTCAAGTGGGAGAGCTGGATTACAGTGGGGTAACTGCAGAAATAATCTGATTGCAGAAGAGTTGTACTTGGTATATAACTCAGGTTGTCCAAGAGTGAAAGTGAAAAGTGTTAGTCTCTCAACTATGTCTGACTCTTTGCCACCCCATGGACTCAAGTCCACCAGGTTTCTCTGTCCATGGAATTCTTCAGCAAGAATATTGGAGCGGGTAGTCAACCCCTTCTCCAGGGGATCTTCCTGACCCAGGGGTTGAACCCATGTCTTCTGCACTGCAGGCAGATTCTTGCCTATTTGGGCCACCAGGGAAGCTCCACTCCAGCAAATAAGACTGAACTGAATTTTTTATTTTTGACAGAAGAAATGAAGTAGTTCATCTGATCTCAATTTTTTTTTTCCTACCATGTAACTATCTGGATACTCATGTAGTTGAAAGTGAATCTGGCTACATGTTATAGCAACTAAGAAGATCTTGCTTCCTCACCCTCTCTCAGTTATCTCCACATCAGTCTTTTATAAACACTCATCTTCCTTCTCTTCTATCTCATTATTTTCACCTCTCAGTGGTCTCCTTCTGTTCTCATCAACTTGGATCCACACAGACTGTGTGTGTGTTACTTGCTTGGTTGTGTCCAACTCTTTGCAACTCCATGGGCTGTAGCCCGGCAGGCTCCTCCATCCATGGGATTCTCCAGGCAAGAATACTGGAGTGGGTTACCATGCCCTCTTCCAGGTGATCTTCCTGACTCAAGCATTGAACCTAGGTCTCCATCATTACAAACAGATTCTATGGGAAACCCATAGAGATTATTGTTTCTTTACAGAGTCACTTTCTTGCTCCTCACGACCTTTGCACACGATATTCCTTTCACCTGAGCTGTAATTTAATGCTACCTCTTCAAGGAAGCCTTCCATGGACATCTTGATCCCCATGTGGGCTCTTCTGCTAAGGGAAACTTTTCACATTGCATTTTCCTTTATAGCAGGTATCACAACTTTAAGTGATTATTAGATTTACTTGGCATAATATGTATATTTCTAGAATATTTTAATAGTTATTAATAAAAATCACAAATTGCATGTTTTCATTTATTTATTTTAGGCTTCCCAGGTGGTAGTAGTGGTAAAGAAACCACCTGCCAATGCAGGAGACATAAGAGATGTCAGTTTGATCCCTCAGTCAGAAAGATCCCCTGGAAGAGGGCATGCAACCCACTCCAGTATTCTTGCCTGGAGAATCCCATGGACAGAGGAGTCTGGTAGGCTACACTCCTTAGGGTTGCAAAGAATTGGACATGACTGAGCACACACATCCATCCATCATTTCTTTATTTGAAAAATTAACATTATTAGAGATAACAGTACTTTCAAGGATGGAAACCTTAAGAGAGTAACAGAGTTAGGATCCCTGTTTGATCCTAGAAGATATTAGAAATAAACTTTTCAGGCACTCATAAAATTTTATAAACTCTTTCCTGCATCGCATTAAGTTCTGAAAGGTGATAAAAAATTAACCGTAAGTATGGCAAACACTTTAAGAAAAATTTCAAAAGTTTTTTGTGTGTGCTGTAAATCTTATGTAGTTCATATAATTAGTTTGCTATTCACTGCTTATAAATCTTCAAGTAGGTTTCCCCCAGTCACTGAATGCTGGATTATTCTTTGGATGGAATTGCCAAAGAGAAAACATATCCAGTTAAACCTTGGGGACATACATGACAAACACTTTATACTCAGAGGAGTATACTCACTTTATACTTTTATCTGAATTGTCCAGGACTGGTAATTGGTTAACCAAGTCTCTTAAAACAGTGAATTGGAGGGAAATATTTAAATATTCTACTTTAAATTAAAATGTAAATATGCATCTCTTTTCCCCAATCTTATGATGCAGAAGCAGGTCTTCTGTTTGGACTTCCCTGGTGGCTCAGACGGTAAAGCATCTGCCTACAATGCAAGAGACCCTGGTTCAATCCCTGGGTCAGGAAGATCTCGTAGAGAAGGAAAGGGCAACCCACTCCAGAATTCTTGCCTGGAAAATCCCATGGACAGAGAAGCCTGGTAGGCTACAGTCCATGGGGTCGCAAAGAATTGGACACTACTGAGTGACTTCACTTTCACATTTCACTTTTCTATTTGAGTTTACGTTTATTGACTGAAGTCACCCATCATATTTTTTGTATCAACAACACACAAAATGCAATACCTACTTCTTTCAGCTTCTTTCCTTTTTTTTCTTTTTTTAAGAGAACTAAAAGATATGTGAGGGATTCCCAGGTGGCCCTAGTAGTAAAGAACCTGCCTGCCAATTCCAATGAGGAGATGTACGAGATGCAGTTTTAATCCCTGAGTCAGGAAGATACACTGAAGAAGGAAACTGAAACCCACCCTAACATTCTTGTCTGAAAAATCCCATGGACATAGGAGCCTGGTGGCCTACAGTCCATAGGGTCACAAAGAGTTGAACATGACTGAAGTGATTTAGCACACATGCAAAAAACACGTGACAGGGAATCATAATGTAAATCTTCTGTATTTTAAGTCTTTTACAGTTGCCTGACTAAAACTTAATTTAATAACTTTTTCAGTAGTTTGTTCTTATTGCTTATGTCTGTATCATTCCTGTTGTTCTCATGGAAACCACACTTTTCATGCTCATGTTTCATAGATTTGTATGATACATATCTAAAAGGTATTTAATTACAATAAGTTATGCAACTGGCATTCTTTGGAATTTCCTTTTGGGATTAGAATGAAAACTGACCTTTTCCAGTCCTCTGGCCACTGATGAGTTTCCCAAATTTGCTAACATATTGAGTGTAGCACTTTCTCAGCATCGTCTTTCAGGATTTGAAATAGCTCCACTGGAATTCCATCACCACCACTAGCTTTGTTCATAGTGATGATTCCTAAGGCCCACTTGACTTTACATTCCAGGATGTCTGGCTCTAGGTGAGTGATCACACCATCGTGATTATCTGGGTCATAAAGTTCTTTTTTGTACAGTTCTTCTATGTATTCTTGCCACCTCTTCTTAATATCTTCTGCTTCTCTTAGGTCCATACCATTTCTGTCCTTTATTGAGCCCATCTTTTCTTGAAGAGATCTCTAGTTTTTCCCATTCTGTTCTTTTTCTCTATTTCTTTGCATTGATCGGTGAGGAAGGCTTTCTTATCTCTCCTTGCTATTCTTTGGAACTCTGGATTCAAATAGGTGTATCTTTCCTTTACTCCTTTGCTTTTCACTTCTCTTCTTTTCACAGCTATTTATTACGCCTCCTCAGACAGCCATTTTGCTTGTTTTTGAAGCAACAGTTAGAAACGGACGTGGAACAACAGACTGGTTCCAAATAGGAAAAGGAGTCCGTCAAGGCTGTATATTGTCACCCTGCTTATTTAACTTATATACAGAGTACATCATGAGAAATGCTGGGCTGGAAGAAGCACAAATTAGAATCAAGATTATCAGGAGCAATATCAATAACCTCAGATATGCAGATCAAACCACCTTTATGGCAGAAAGTGAAGAAGAACTAAAGAGTCTCTTGATGAAAGTGAAAGAGGAGAATGAAAAAGTTGGCTTAAAGCTCATCATTCAGAAAACGAAGATCATGGCATCTGATCCCATCATTTCATGGGAAATAGATGGGGAAACAGTGGAAACCATGGTTGACTTTATTTTTCTGGGCTTCAAAATCACTGCAGATGGTGATTGCAGCCATGAAATTAAAAGACACTTACTCCTTAGGAGGAAAGTTATAACCAACCCAGACAGCATATTAAAAACCAGAGACATTACTTTGCCAGCAAAGGTCTGTCTAGTCAAGGCTATGGTTTTTGCAGTAGTCATGTATGGATGTGAGAGCTGGATTATAAAGAAAGCTGAGCACGGAAGAATTGATGCTTTTGAACTGTGGTGTTGGAGAAAACTCTTGAGAGTCCCTTGGACTGCAAGGATATCCAATCAGTCCATCCTAAGGGAAATCAGTCCTAGGTGTTCATTGGAAGGACTAATGTTGAAGCTGAAACTCCAATACTTTGGCCACCTGATGCAAAGAGCTGACTCATTGGAAAAGACCCTGATGCTGGCAAAGATTGAAGGCAGGGGAGGTAGGGGATGACAGAAGATGAGATGGTTAGATAACTGACTCAATGGACATGAGTTTGAGTAAACTCTAGGAGTTGATGATGGACAGGGAGGCTTGGTGTGCTGTGATTCTTGGGGTCGCAAAGAGCCAGACCCAACTGAGCAGCTGAACTGAACTATGCAACTGGCAGTAGTGGGTTTTGAAACAAACGCAACTGAGTCCTGGAAAGCATATGACATAATTTACAGGGACAGAAAAGAAGGAGACCATCGTGGCAGGGTAATCAGTATTAGTTAGCATGAGCATTTGTCAGAACGTTTAGTAGAATGAATGGAGAGTGTTAGTTAATCCTTCACACTGTTAAGTACAGTTTAATTTAAAAAGTTTAATTTATGTCTAAATGTGTTTAATATTTTATTAATGTCAGTCTCTCTTGGCATGTAGGAAGTTCCAAAGAAGCAAGAACAGTCTTGATGTGCTCGTCATAACTTGCTGCATTAATGAATGGCCTCATAGATGCAAAATTCACTCTGTAAGCTATGCTTTTGCTTATCATTTCCTTCAGGTCATTTTCTTTCCTCAAACAATTTTTGTAAAACTAAATTTATGGTTTGATTGATTTCCTGATAAGACTAAGAATCATAGGAGCAGCTACAATAAACTTGAGGGAAGAAATTTTAACATTCCTTTCTCATCCAAATAAACTAATGGAGTAAGGACTGTCTGCTATTCCAGAGATTTTCAATTTTTTTTTAAAAAAGTGTCAAACAGTCTCTAATATGAACAACTATATTATAAATAAATGTTACAGATAAAACTGCAGTCACATTTAAAGCTACAAAAATAATGACAAAAGAGATCGATGTTTAAAATATAATTAGAAATATCTGGCCTAAAAGTAAGGAATTTTATGAGACTTGATTATCTCTAAGTTATTTTGCAGGTGTAAATACCAATATCGGAGGAATGATTCCTGATGTAGGTTCTGAAGATAGGAGCAGATATTTTATGAGAACCTACTGATTACTCAATGCCTTGGATATGTGGTGGCTTCTGATGGCTACAGATGTATAAGGTGTGGTCTCTGTGTTTGAAAAAATCATCTTCCAGTGGAACAGACTGATTGAAATCTAAACAGTTTATAAACCAAAAAAAAAAAAAAAACCCCACAAACTATGGTGAGGAAGCATGGAGGAATGAGATTTGAGAAGACGTTTCTGAAGCTTCACAACAGGGAAAAAAAGCTCACTTGACCTACTTGAGGATATTACCTAGATATATCAGCGTGAGTAGGTACAGGTCTCTGAGACTCAGAAGAGCTCAATGCAACTCAACAATCTAGAAGCTTTGTTTCTCCTCTCATCCCTGTCCTTCATCAGAACAAGACTCTAATTTCTCTGAGGAAAGAATAATACAAGATAATTACACTGTGTCCCAGGTCAGAAATTCCTCCTGATTAACGATACAAGCTAAAGTAAGAGCAGATGGGTGGTGGGAGGCTTCCTAGCAGAAACAGCAAATGAGAGACTGGAGGTTTCAAAATCTGCCATACTTCATGAGTACAGTCATTAGTCGAGGTTCATAGGTTTTTGGTTTCTCAACAGGCCATCTGTGGGAATGACATTCACTGTTTCTCTTTCCCCATGGTCTGAGGGTGTGTGCTGAGGACAGATAATACCAGGGTCTCCCTTCTGTGAGGTGGCAAGCATGTCTTCCAAAAATTCATGAGAAAGATCAGAGAAGTCTGTGGTAGAGGGAAGTAGATATAATAAGTGGTCTTATTGACAGCAGCCTGGAGAAGGAAATGGCAACCCACTCAAGTATTCTTGCCTGGAAAATTCCATGAATAGAGAAGTCTGGCAGGCTGCAGTCCATGGAGACACAAAGAGTCTGACACAACTGAGTGACTGAGCACCATTGACAGCAGGAAAGAAAAATATATGCTGAGGGACAAATGGCAAAGGCTCTCTTCTTAATTGCAGAATGAATGCTGGTAGAGATGGAAAGGTTGAGTTTTGTAATTAAAACTAGTTGTACTATTTGTACTAGCAGGGTGTACCAGGTTGTTGATTTTGATCCCAGATTATCAACAAGTGTCTTCCATTTTTGTATGGTCTCCAGAGAGTTTCTGGAGTAAGGAGACAAATTAAGAGACTCTTCCTTTACTAGCTGTCTCCAACTTCCTGTTAGATTGTATGCTACTTAGTTACTTATCCAATGAACAAAGTAAGCAACTTAGGTTTTAGGGAAAATAAAAAATTTTTTTTTCTGAGTTGCTGGTATGGAATCCATCTCTAGATATAAGTATTTTTAAAGAATGTCTTCTAGGATCATGGAAGAATCTTCAAGAATGTAAGTGATATAAAAGGGCTGCGCAGTGCTCGAGCACCTTTGAGGAGATATTATCCCCTGTCCAAGGGCAAAGAAGAAACCCCAGCAAGATGGTATGAGGGGCAAAATCACATTTGTAATCAAATTCCATACTTGCCAGAGATGCTCAGAGGGCTCAAACAAACCTTGTGTGCATCAGAACCCAGAGAGCCCACAGAGACTGAGACAAAACTGTGTTTGGGTGTCTCTTGAGGAGGTACGAGTCAGCAGTGCCTGCTGCAGGGGCTCTGAATGTAACATACCTGGCTGTGGTATAAGCCCCCTTGGAGGAAGGCAGCATTAACCCCACCATACAGCCATAAGAACTTACATAGGACTGGGGAAACAGACTCTTGGAGGGCACAGACAAACTGTGTGCTCACCAGGACCCAGGAGAAAAGAGCAGTGACCCAAGAGACTGACCCAGACTAGACTGTGAGTGTCCAGGAGTCTCTGGCAAAGGCATGGGTCAGAAGTGGCCTGCTGCTGGTTTGGGGGCACTGAGTGCAGCAAGGTGTGCATAAGACCTTTTGAAGGTGGTCACCGATGTTCAAGCTCATTTTAGAAAAGGCAGAGGAACCAGAGATCAAATTGCCAATATCTGCTGGATCATGGAAAAAGCAACAAAGTTCCAGAAACACATCTATTTCTGCTTTATTGACTATGCCAAAGTCTTTGACTGTGTGGATCACAATAAACTGTGGCAAATTCTGAAAGAGATGGGAATACCAGACCACCTGACCTGCCTCTTGAGAAATCTGTATGCAGGTCAGGAAGCAACAGTTAGAACTGGACATGGAACAACAGACTGGTTCCAAATAGGAAAAGGAGTACATCAAGGCTGTATAATGTCATCCTGTTTATTTAACTTATATGAATAGTACATCATGAGAAACGCTGGACTGGAAGAAACACAAGTTGGAATCAAGATTGCCAGGAGAAATATCAATAACCTCAGATATGCAGATGACACCACCCTTATGGCAGAAAATGAAGAAGAACTAAACAGCCTCTTGATGAAAGTGAAAGAGGAAAGCGAAAAAATTGGCTTAAAACAAAGATCATGGCATCCGGTCTCATCACTTCATGGGAAATAGATGGGGAAACAGTGGAAACAGTGTCAGACTTTATTTTTGGGGGCTCCAAAATCACTGCAGATGGTTACTGCAGCCATGAAATTAGAAGACGCTTACTCCTTGGAAGAAAAGTTATGACTAACCTAGATAGCATATTCAAAAGCAGAGACATTACTTTGCCAACTAAGGTCCGTCTAGTGAAGGCTATGGTTTTTCCTGTGGTCATGTATGGATGTGAGAGTTGGACTGTGAAGAAGGCTGAGCGCCAAAGAATTGATGCTTTTGAACTGTGGTGGTGGAGAAGACTCTTGAGAGTCCCTTGGGCTGCAAGGAGTTCCAACCAGTCCATTCTAAAGGAGATCAGCCCTGGATTTCTTTGGAAGGAATGATGCTAAAGCTGAAACTCCAGGACTTTGGCCACCTCATGCGAAGAGTTGACTCACTGGAAAAGACTCTGATGCTGGGAAGGATTGAAGGCAGGAGGAGAAGGGGACAACCGAGGATGAGATGGCTGGATGGCATCACTGACTCGATGAACGTGAGTCTGAGTGAACTCCGGGAGATGGTGATGGACAGGGAGGCCTGGCGTGCTGTAATCCATGGGACTGCGAAGAGTAGGATATGACTGAGCAACTGAACTGAACTGAACTGAACTGAACCATTATCTTCATTACCTCCACCATAATTTGGCCTCAGGTCAAAGAAAATGGAGGAAACACAGCCCCAAGCATCAATAGAAAACTGGATTAAAGATTTGCTGAGCATGGCCCCGTCCAGCAGAACAAGACCCAGTTTCCCGCTTATTTAGTCTCTCTCATCAGGAAGCTTCCATAAGCCTCTTATCCTGCTCCATCAGAGGTCAGATAAACTGACAACCACAATCACAGAAAACTAACCAATTTGATCATGTGGACCACAGCCTTGTCTAACTCACTGAAACCATGAGCCATGCTGAGTAGGGCCACCCATGATGGATGGGTCATGGTGGAGAATTCTGACAAACGTGGTCCACTGGAGAAGGGAATGGCAAAAAACCTCAGTATTCTTGCCTTGACAACCCCATGAACAGTATGAAAGGACAAAATGATAGGACACTGAAAGATAAAAGCCCCAGGTTTGTAGGTGCCCAATATGCTACGGGAGATCAGTGGAGAAATACTCTAGAAAGAATGAAGGGATGGAGCCAAAGCAAAAACAACACCCAGTTTTGGATGTGACTTGTGATGAAAGTAAAGTCTGATGCTGTAAAGAGCAATATTGCATAGCAACCTGGAATGCTAGGTCCTTGACTCAAATTGGAAGTGGTCAAACAGGAGATGGCAAGGGTGAACGTCGACATTCTAGGAATCAGTGAACTAAAATAAACTGGAATGGGTGAATTTAACACAGAT
>SJYC01087619.1:0-48227 GCA_006408675.1 Madoqua kirkii
ATGCAGATGACACCACCCTTATAGCAGAAAGTGAAGAGGAGCTAAAAAGCCTCTTGATGAAAGTGAAAGAGGAGAGTGGAAAAGTTGGCTTAAAGCTCAACATTCAGAAAACTAAAATCATGGCTTCTGTTCACACCACTTCATGGGAAATAGATGGGGAAACAGTGGAAACACTGTCAGACTTTATTATTGGGGACTCCAAAATCACTGCAGATGGTGATTTCAGCCATGAAATTAAAAGATGCTTACTCCTTGGAGGGAAAGTTATGACCTATCTAGACAGCATAGGAAAAAGCAGAGACATTACTTTGCCAGCACAGGTCTATCTAGTCAAAGCTATGGTTTTCCCAGTGGTCATGTATGGATGTGAGGGTTGGACTATAAAGAAAGCTGAGTGCCGAAGAATTGATGTTTTTGAACTGTGATGTTAGATAAGACTTTTAAGAGTCCCTTGGACAGCAAGGAGATCCAATCAGTCCATCCTAAAGGAAATCAGTCCTGAATATTAATTGGAAGGACTGATGCTGAAACTGAAGCTCCAATACTTGGCTGCCTGATGTGAAGAACTGATTCATTTGAAAAATCCCTAATGCTAGGGAAGATTGAAGGTGGGAGGAGGAGAGGATGATAGAGGATAAGATGGTTGGATGGTGTCACCGCCTCAACGGACATGAGTTTGGGTAAACTCCGTGAGTTGGTGATGGACAGGGAGGCCTGGCATGCTGCAATCCATGGGGTCGCAAAGAGTCAGATAAGACTAGGCGACTGAACTGAACTGAAGTGAATAATACCGCATCTACCAGTATATTGGTCAGGCAGGCCAGACCCTGCTGCAGAAACAAATGTAGCCTAACAACCTCAGTGACTTAAGGAAGCAAAGCTTTATGTTTCATTCAGATGAGGTCTGATGTAGATCAGATGGTTCTATCCCTTTTCATCTGAAATGCTGGAATTCAAAGGACAATGGTAGGAGAGCAAAGAGATATGAAGGATGCACAGTGTCCATTACTTGACCTAGAAGTAATAAACATCTCTTTTGCTCAGAGCAAGGCACATGACATGAACCACCTGCAAGGGACACTGGGATATGTAGAAGAAGCATATGATTGTTCTTTGATAACTGACTCTCTGGTTACGCATTTGTTTCAGAGGAATATGTTAAAGTTCTTGCCATAAACTAAAGCTTTATAAGATCTTCTTGGATCTGCCCCCTCTACACTGTAATTCTCCAATTTCATTTCTACCATTCTCATCACCTCTTTGGCAGCCTCACTGACCTCCTTGCTAGTCTCTGTATAAGTCAGATACACTCCTATTACAGAGCCTTTCACCTGCTATTCTCTCTGCCCAGAATGCTCTTCCCCCAGACATTTACATATTTCTCCCCCTTCCTTCCATCAGATTCTAATTTAAAATTCACCTTTCAGCACCTACCCTGACATTTCATATATCTCCCTGTCTTGCTGTATTTTTTTCTTAGTATAACATTATCCAACATATATTTTTCTTAATTATCTTGTTTATAAATCATGTCTCCCACCAAAGCACAAGCTCTGAGAGGTTAGGCCTTTTTGTTCCAACATCTAGAAAGAGCCTGGCGTGCAACTCATGTGCCACTAACTGTTCAATGAATGAATAAATCATTTCTTTCTTAATGTCCTATGTCCTCTACTATCCTTTCTGTCACTTTTAAATGATATAATCCTAGATCTCTAAGTTTAGCTTCTTTAGGCCAGACTTGAGCAAACAACTTACAACATATGTTAGTGACAGAAAAAAACACAAGAAAATCAGCTCGGAGGATGTGCCTTGTTAGTGGTTTAAGTAATGACATGCTGTGTACAGACAACATCATATTTAAATACTTCCATCTATCCATATGCCTATATCTGTTGAAATGTGAAAACTTCCAGCAATAATCCTTCCATCATACATTGAACCCAAATATGATTTAAACAATTTTCTAGTTTTACTCCATGCAGAACAGCACCCCCACTGAAATAATGATCTGAGTATTTAGAGAATAAGAAACCCTTCAATCTTATGACTACGTTATGTTACACAACTCCTCTGATCTTCCTCAAAGGTGCAATTTCACATCTCTGAAATTATTTTTAATCATTCCTGCTGCTTGTTATTGGAGAATAAAAGCATATATGTGGACAGAACCAGTTGGAGATAAGAAGTGAAATCATGGTCTAGGTTCTTCCACAAAAAGAATTATTCTTCTGGGAACTGCCCTCATTTAGAGAAGGATGGTTAGCACCTACTGTTGGTTTCCTAGCAACAAGAAGCTTTCCCACAGCTAAAACGGAGGGTCAATTTTGCATCTTCTCTTCATTTTCTGTTGGACTTTAGGAGAAAAAATTAATCCAGAAAATTCCCAGAAAATAAGATGTGTTGAAAAGGGTGTGTGCCTGATAAGAGGAAAGTGATGGTGGTTATGCACCTGGACAGGGAGATGAGAAAGAAGGGAAGGATGTAGGGGAGGGGGAAGAAGGATGACGTAAGGGATCAGAGAAAGAGTCAATGAAAACATCAGAGGGACCAGAATTTTAGGAGTATATATTCTCATTGTGGTCCAAACAACATACATTCTAATAGAGGCTGAGAAAAATCATGCTTATTCCCCAATTTATAGTTTATTTTGTAGAAGGAATAAATTGAACAAATAAGCACTTTAGAATTCTGTTTTTCTTTTCATAAACCAAATCCACAGATTTTTCATCTGAATTCTCTAAATGTTTGACAACTAACTATATTCAAATGTTGTTTCCTGTTTGCCCATTCCCTACCAGAGAAACTGGAAAATATATGAGGTTTGAGATCCCAGGTAGGTCTGGCTTCATTCTCTGATATCTACCCATCAGCTGTGTGACACTGTGTGACATTTAGCCTCTTGAGATTTCAGTCTCCTCTGGACAGAAAGAAGATCAAACCAGTAAATTCTAAAGGAAATCAATCTGAATATTATTGGAAGGACTGATGCTGAAGCTGAAGCTCCACTACTTTGGTCACATGATGTGAAGAGCCTACTCATTGGAAAAGACCTTAACGCTGGGAAAGATTGAAGGCAGGAGGAGAAGAGGGGGACAAAGGATGAGATGTTTGGATGGTATTATCAACCCATTGGCAATGAGTTTGAGAAAACTCTGGGAGACAGTGAAGGAAGGGAAGCCTGACTTTTTGCAGCCCAAAGGGTCACAGAGTTAGATACAATTTAGTGACTGAACAACAGCATAGGAAAATAGGAGTAATAACGCTTGCCTGGGCAGACACCGCTAGCCACCATATCACCAGTCTTTTGTCCTTTCTCTTTATTAACTGTGCCCTGATTTGGTTTGGCTCAACAATGTGTCTAGTTTTAAAAGGAAAGACAATTCAACTCAGTTTTCCAAGATTCCTTGTAGGGAAGGCTACAGAGTAGTTCTGGCTAATTAGATATCAAATAGACCAACATCAAATAGACTTCCCTACCCCCTTTATCAATCTCAGACAAAATACCTGAGGTGCAACACTGATGACTGAGGGCAGGTGGGAAAAGGGACAGCAGAGGATGACACGGTTCGATGGCATCACTGACTCAATAGACACGAGTCTGAGCAAATTCAGGGAGATAGTGAAGGATAGGGAAGCCTGGCGTATTGCGGTTGTTGGGGTCACAATGAGTCAGACATGACTGAGTGACTGAACAACAAAACCAACTAATCCCTAAGTTTCACTCCATTACCAACATGCTGAGCTTGTCTGGATTTTTAATTCCTTGATACTCTGGAAATTCCAACGAATTCTTCTGATTTTCACCACCCGTTACTCTAAAACACTAAAGTTACTTGGAGTTACACTTTAGTGTAAAAAATTTAAATTATTTTTAGTGTAAAAAAAAAATTTTGGTTGGCAAATTTTACTGAGCTCAGATATTGAGATGTTTATCTTTATTTGGTAATTATATAATGCTTAAAGTATTGCCTAAGGAAAACTCTTTATGAAAGAGTTATAAAGGGATAGGTGAATATTGGCTGAGTATGGTGAGTGCAAGTCATCCTTTCTAAGATCCACAACTCTACTGGATCTTTAAAAAGATAGGCTTTTCTTAAGTCCAAAATCATTACTTCTGTCAACCTAAATATTGAAATGACATTCAGGGGATGACGCACGTAAACCATTAGCCCGTAAAGAAGTGAGAGAGCTGGGCAGCACTGCAGAAGTGTTGATCAGATATTTTCTGGCTTTTCTCTCAACAATGGCAAGCAGCCAGTTAGAGTTCATCACTCTTCTTCTCCCTAGGAAAGTATTGTAAAGCATTTCTGGCTTTAACATCATCTCTTTAGGGGTTAAACTGGAATAGAAGCGGGAAAGTGAGCAGGTCGGAATTATCCTAATAGGAGCGCATGGGTCTGTGCATGCATGTGTGAAAAATACGCTAGTGATGATGAAGACGAGGAGTAGCCAAGTCCAGGTGATTGCTCCAGGTTGAATTTCTACTTTAGGTTCTCTAAAGCTCGTGATTTTAACTTGTTTATTCTGGAGCAACTTTTGTCTTTTATCTTACGGTGAGATCTTGGGAAATCAATAAGATTTTCACCAAACTTATAAAAATCCAATACAAATGCAAAATATCAATGTATTCATTTATTTTGTAAGGTAGACTTGACTGGAAAAGATCTAGGTTATGGAGATTAGTTTCATTCAGAAAATTCAACTGTAAATTGAAGACTTTCTTGGTAAGCAAAGATTCATCTCTGAATAAAATTAGATGAAGCTGGAGGACAGTTTTACCAAAGAAATTATTTCTGTAGGAGAATAACCTTTTTAAGAATGTTAATTAATTTATTAATTAGTTCAGTCACACATTAAGCAATTAATTTATTGAATATCTATCATATATACTCATACAATGTTTGGTTAAATATTGATCTTTATCAACCAATACTTGATACCCATAAACTAATGTTTAATGTCAGGTCTTTTTCTTTCTGTTTTCAGTTCAATACACAAACTTCATATCCTGGCAACAAAAACCTAATGATTTATTAAAGTAGCCAAGGTTTTGGCTTATTTTACATTATTTACAAGTTAGAGATTCTTTTAAAGGATGAGTAATAGAAAATGAGGGAAGATATTTATTTTAAAAGTCATCAATATCCAAATTTCAGTAATTATAGTTAATTTGATTTTTTGGATATTAAAGTTCAACAACTTCAGTGTCAGAGAATGATTATTTTAAATGATCTCTTTCTTAGGTTCTGGGTCTGAAATTCATCTAGTTTTATCACTCACATATTACAGATATGTCTTTCTCCTCACTTTCTACCAGACTCCTTATGATTCTTTCTTTATAGCCTTGGTTGTCAGAGAACCATTCTGATAGACTTCAGGTCATTCTCAGCAAGAGGTTTCCTATATGTAGTTGTAGATTTGATGTGTCTGTTGGGAGAGGTGAGCTCAGAGACTTCTTACACTGCCATCTTACCCTTCCTCCGGTATATTTTGTTTTTGGAGAAAAAAAATAGGATCTGTTTTTACAAATATGTTCTCACTAACTTAATGTTGTCTGTGTGCTGGATTTTAATTCAATAGTTTTATGATGTTTGCACTATCTTCCTTCTTTTAGCTAACATAAACACAAATAATTTATGATGGCTGGGAATTTCCATAAAATCCAGGGAAACAGATATTATGGCAGAATTGTCTACTGTGAAATACCTTGGGGCAGGCTCTGTATAAAGAGCAACTTCTCATCTCAGTGCATTTTGCTCTGTTCATTTTTCTTTATGTTTCTTTTGCAGCTTGAGGGTACTGTGGACAAAATTTTTAAATCATGATATTTCTTTATGCTTGATGACTTATTTTGGGGATTGTAAATATTTTATCAGAAATGTATTTCTCTACCAATGCTATTTTGGGGAATTTATTGCATTCTCATTTGGTTTTATTTCATTCTGTTAATGTCATATATATATGAATATCTCATAATTAAATAAAAGTTAGTAGAAAATTGGACTCATAAAATAGCTTTATCTGTTTTCTGACATCACTTCTGACACCAAATGCATGCTGTTTTCAATCCTAACAAATTCTCCAATTATCTGATTCTCTGACTCCAACCTGGTGTCCTGAAATTTAAATCAGTTCTAACACTAAGTACCCAGAGTTAGCACTAACCTTACAGGTCAAGGGCTCAGTCCCACAAGACTGCCCCCTCTTCAGATGCCAGCTACAAATGAGGTGTCCAAGATCCTCTGAATTTGCTTGGTTTATCATGTATATAGAGATTCCCATCACCTTGTTCACAAATTTTCTAATTCAATAAAACAACTCACAGCACTCAGGAAAACACTTGACTTAGGTTTGTATATTTATTATAAAAGATACAGTTGCTGCTGCTAAGTTGCTTCAGTCGTGTCTGACCCTGTGTGACCCCATAGATGGTAACCCACCAGGCTCCACCATTCCTGGGATTCTCCAGGCAAGAACACTGGAGTGGGTTGCCATTTCCTTCTCCAATGCCTGAAAGTGAAAAGTTAAAGTGAAGTCGCTCAGTCGTGTCTGACTCTTAGCAATCCCATGGACTGCAGCCTACCAGGCTCCTCCATCCATGGGATTTTCCAGGCAAGAGTACTGGAAATGGAAGAAATGAAAAAGCAGAGTGGAGGTGGGAGAATGTGGGACCAAACTGCCAGTTCTTCCATGTGTTCACCAACTTGGAAATTCTTCAAATGCTTCAAGAGGTTTTATGGGGGTTGCATTATGTAGGCGAGATTGATTACATCATTGGCCACTGGTGATTAATTAAATCTTTAGCCCTTCTTCCCTCCATAGAGGTCAAGGATGGTGCTAATGGTTCCAACTCACTAATCAAAGGCTTTCTGGTGACCAGATCCCATCCTGTAACTATCAAGGGAACTCCCTGCCCCAACCACCAGTCATCTCCTTATCACACATATGACATTCTTATCACTCCAGGGATTTCAAGCAGTTAAGAATCTCTGTGCTGAAATTTCCCTGGTGGTCCAGTGGCTAAGATTCCATGTTCCCAGTGAAGGGGTCTGGGTTCAATTCCTGGTTGGAGAACTAGATCCCACATGCTGCAACTGAGGTTTGAATTTTGGACTAAAGATCACACGTGCTACAACAGAAAGATCCTGCATGCAAGACTGAAGATCCTGAGTGCCACAATCAAAATCCACATATGTACAATATGTAGTATTATAAAGATATTATATATCTATAATATAAATAAATATTAAAAATCTCTGTGCTAAATATAAAAACACACACATTAAATATGTACACACACATATGGGCTTCCCAGGTGGGAGTATATATATTGTATGTGTATATATATATATATAGTGTGTATATATATATATTAATTAATATATATTTATTTGTGGTATATATATTAACATATACCACAACTTAATATATATTAATTAATATATATGTCACAAATTTTATATATATATACCACAAATTATATACCCCACATCCAAGGTAAGAGAAACCCCAAGAACAATGGTAGGTGTTGTGAGAGGGCATCAGAGGACAGACACACTGAAACCATAATCACAGCAAACTAGTCAACCTAATCACACTAGGATCACAGCCTTGTCTAACTCAATGAAACTAAGCCATGCCAAGTGGGTCCACCCAATATGGTCGGGTCAGGGTGGAGAGGTCTGACAGAATGTGGTCAACTGGAGAAGGGAATGGCAAACCACTTCAGTATTCTTGCCTTGAGAACCCCATGAACAGTATGAAAAGATAAGATGATAGGATACTGTAAGAGGAACTCTCCAGGTTGGTAAGTGCCCAATTTGCTACTGGAGATCAATGGAGAAATAACTCCAGAAAGGATGAAGGCATGGAGCCAAAGAAAAAACAATACCCAGCTGTGGATGTGACTGGTGATAGAAGCAAGGTCCGATGCTGTAAAGACCAATATTGTATAGCAATCTGGAATGTTAGGTCCATGAATCAAGGCCAATTGGAAGTGGTCAAATAGGAGATGGCAAGAGTAAATGTTGACATTCTAGGAATCAGCAAACTAAAATGGACTGGAATGGGTGAATTTAACTCAGATTACCATTGTATCTACTACTGCAGGCAGGAATCCCTTAGAAGAAATGGAATAGCCATTATGGTTAACAAAAGAGAAGAATCCAAAATGCAGTACTTGGATGCAATCTCAAAAATGACAGAATAATCTTGTTTCCAAGGCAAACCATTCAATATCAGAGTAATCCAAGTCTATGCCCCAACCAGTAGTGCTGAAGAAGCTGAAGTTAAACGGTTCTATGAAGACCTACAAGACCTTTTAGAACTAACACCCCCAAAAGATGTTTTTTTCATTATAGGGGCCTGGAATGCTAAAGTAGGAAGTCAAGAAACACCTGGAGGAACAAGCAAATTTGGCCTTGGAATGCAGAATGAAGCAGGGCAAAGACTAATAGAATTTTGCCAAGAGAACGCACTGTTCATAGCAAACACCCTCTTCCAACAACACAAGAGAAGACTCTACATATGGACATCACCAGATGGTCAACACCGAAATCAGACTGATTATATTCTATGCAGCCAAAGATGGAGGAGCTCTATACAGTCAACAAAAATAAGACCGGGAGCTGATTGTGGCTTGCCAATTGGAAGTGGTCAAATAGGAGATGGCAAGAGTAAATGTTGACATTCTAGGAATCAGCAAACTAAAATGGACTGGAATGGGTGAATTTAACTCAGATTACCATTGTATCTACTACTGCAGGCAGGAATCCCTTAGAAGAAATGGAATAGCCATTATGGTTAACAAAAGAGAAGAATCCAAAATGCAGTACTTGGATGCAATCTCAAAAATGACAGAATAATCTTGTTTCCAAGGCAAACCATTCAATATCAGAGTAATCCAAGTCTATGCCCCAACCAGTAGTGCTGAAGAAGCTGAAGTTAAACGGTTCTATGAAGACCTACAAGACCTTTTAGAACTAACACCCCCAAAAGATGTTTTTTTCATTATAGGGGCCTGGAATGCTAAAGTAGGAAGTCAAGAAACACCTGGAGGAACAAGCAAATTTGGCCTTGGAATGCAGAATGAAGCAGGGCAAAGACTAATAGAATTTTGCCAAGAGAACGCACTGTTCATAGCAAACACCCTCTTCCAACAACACAAGAGAAGACTCTACATATGGACATCACCAGATGGTCAACACCGAAATCAGACTGATTATATTCTATGCAGCCAAAGATGGAGGAGCTCTATACAGTCAACAAAAATAAGACCGGGAGCTGATTGTGGCTCAGATCATGAACTCCTTACTGAAAAATTCAGACTTAAATTGAAGAAAGTACGGAAAACCCCTTGAGCATTCAGGTATGACCTAAATCAAATCTCTTGTGATTATACAGTGAAAGTGAGATATAGATTTAAGGGACTAGATCTGATAGGTAGAGTGCCTGATGAATTATGGATGGAGGTTCATTACATTGTACAGGAGACAGGGATCAAGACCATCCCCATGGAAAAGAAATGCAAAAAAGCAAAATGGCTGTCTGGGGAGGCCTTACAAAGAACTGTGAAAAGAAAAGAAGTGAAAAGCAAAAGAGAAAAGAAAAGATATAGCATCTGAATACAGAGTTTCAAAGAATAGCAAGAAGTGATAAGAAAGCCTTCCTCAGCGATCAATGCAAAGAAAGAGAGGAAAAGAACAGAATGGGAAAGACGAGATCTCTTCAAGAAAATTAGAGATATCAAGGGAACATTTCATGCAAAGATGATCTCAATAAAGGACAGAAATGGTATGGACCTAAGAGAAGCAGAAGATATTAAGAAGAGGTGGCAAGAATACACGGAAGAACTGTACAAAAAAAGATCTTCATGACCCAGATAATCATGATGGTGTGATCACTCACCTAGAGCCAGACATCCTGGAATGTGAGGTCAAGTGGGCCTTAGAAAGCATCACTATGAACCAAGCTTGTGGAGGTGAGGCAAAGAATGCTCAAACTACGAGTGCACAATTGCACTCATCTCACACACTAGTAACATAATGCTTAAAACTCTCCAAGCCATGCTTCAGCAATAAGTGAACTGTCAGATGTTCAAGCTAGTTTTAGAAAAGGCAGAGGAACCAGAGATCAAATTGCCAGCATTCGCTGGGTCATGGAAAAAGTAAGAGAGTTCCAGAAAAACATCTATTTCTGCTTTATGGACTATGCCAAAGCCTTTGACTGTGTCGATCACAATAAACTGTGGAAAATTCTGAAAGAGATGGGAATACCAGACCACCTGACCTGCCTCTTGAGAAATCTATATGCAGGTCAGGAAGCAACAGTTAGAACTGGACATGGAACAACAGACTAGTTCCAAATAGGGTAAGGAGTACGTCAAGGCTGTATATTGTCACCCACCCTGCTTATTTAACTTATATACAGAGTACATCATGAGAAATGCTGGGCTGGAAGAAGCACAAACTGGACTCAAGACTGCTGGGTGAAATATCAATAACCTCAGATATGCAGATGACACCAGCCTTATGGCAGAAAGTGAAGAGGAACTAAAAAGCCTCTTGATGAAAGTGAAAGAGGAGAGTGGAAAAGTTGGCTTAAAGCTCAACATTCAGAAAACTAAGATCATGGCATCTAGTCCCATCACTTCATTGGAAGTAGATGGGGAAACAGTGGAAACAGTATCAGACTTTATTTTTCGAGGCTCCAAAAATCACTGCAGATGGTTCCGCAGCCATGAAATTAAAAGATGCTTACTCCTTGGAAGAAAAGTTATGACCAACCTAGATGGCATAGTCAAAAGCAGAGACATTACTTTGCCAACAAAGGTCCATCTAGTCAAGGCTATGATTTTTCCAGTGGTCATGTATGGATGTGAGAGTTGGACTGTGAATAAGGCTGAGTGCCAAAGAATTGATGCTTTTGAACTGTGGTGTTGAATAAGACTCTTGAGGCTCCCTTGGACTTCAAGGAGATCCAACCAGTCCATTCTAAAGGAGACAAGCCCTGAGATTTCTTTGGAAGTAATGATGCTAAAGCTGAAACTCCAGGACTTTGGCCACCTCATGCAAAGAGTTGACTCACTGGAAAAGACTCTGATGCTGGGAGGGATTAGAGGCAGGAGGAGAAGGGGACAACAGAGGATGAGATGGCTGAATGGCATCACGGACTTGACAGACAAGAGTTTGAGTGAACTCCGGGAGTTGGTGATGGACAGGGAGGCCTGGTGTGCTTGGATTCATGGGGTCGCAAAGAATTGGACAGGACTGAGTGATTGAACTGAACTGTACTGAACTACAAATTAATTCTCTTTCTATGTTTACCACAAATTAATATATACTCAAATTAATTTTCTTTCTAGGTATTTTGTAGGGGGATTACTCATTTATTAAGTGAGATACACCGTTACTCCCAAATTAAGGGTCATAATCATGACATTAAGAAAAGTCATGGTTTATAATTTAATAAATTTAGATTTAAGAAAATGTATTTTTTAGAAAATTAAATTCATGTGTGAAAATATAAAAGATGTTGACCAGTGACTTAAAATACATGGTAAAAACATTATTTTTAAAAAGTCTAATCCATTACAGGCTAATCCTTTTGTGTGTTTGCTAAGTCACTTCAGTCATGTCCAACTCTTCCTGATGCTATGGACTGTGGCTTGCTAGGCTCTCCGGTCCATGGAATTCTGCCAGCAAGAATACTGGAGTGAGAAAGTACAATAAAATGAATTACTCTGAAAATAAGATAGGAAAAATAAAACCCCAAATGTGCAAAATACAAGAGCAAAGTTTTTTACTATAAGATTTAATAGATGGGAAATTTCTTAAAAAAGCTTTTCTAGATGTTTACTCTTACTCTATGTACTTATTTAGTTAAGAGCTGATAACAACTTGTCTTTAGACCATTACAGTGTGTGGACTGAACTGTGAGTTGCACTGATACAGAGTGTCAGATGTTCTCATACCAATTTAATTAAAGTGATCCAATTTAATTAAATGAGAGCTACTAATACACTAATCATGCAAGAGTTTATTAATTTCTTGTTCAATTCATCTTTGAACATCATCTTAGCCTAAAGAGTTAAACACTGTTATTTTGTGTTCTTATCTCAGCCAGAAGTAATCTTTCTATTAAATGAAGTCTCATAAGTCTTAGTAGCTCTTTGTCTGAGCACATTCTCTGTTACCACTATCCACATGGTGTTTCCTTGGTTAAACTGTAACTGTTTAGGGATTGATATCATGTTTCTTTTTCCTTATTCAAGCCTTACTAAGTCTTTGGTAGACATGGAGACATCCTGGCTAAATACTGCAGATTTCTAGTAAGTGACAGTGGTGGCTGCTGCTGCTAAGTCACTTCAGTCGTGTCCGACTCTGTGTGACCCCATAGATGGCAGCCCATCAGGCTCCCCCGTCCCTGGGATTCTCCAGGCAAGAACACTGGAGTGGGTTGTCATTTCCTTCTCCAATGCATGAAAGTGAAAAGTGAAAGTGAAGACGCTCAGTCATGTCCGACTCTTAGCGACCCCATGGACTGCAGCCCACCAGGCTCCTCCGCCCATGGGATTTTCCAGGCAAGAGTACTGGAGTGGGGTGCCATTGCCTTCTCCAGACAGTAGTGGACATGGTTCTTAATCCCAGGGAAAGTGGAAGTGTTGGTTGCTCAATCATGTCGACTCTTTGCAACACTATGGATTGTAGCCCACCAGGTTCCTCTGCCCATGGAATTCTCCAGGCAGAAATACTGGAGTGGGCCATTCCCTTCTCCAGGACAACTTCCTGACCCAAGTATCAAACACAGGTCTCCTGCATCACAGGCAGTTTCTTTATTGTCTGTGCCACCAGGAAAGCCAAGGAGATACAAAAAATTAGCCATCCTGTCTCAAATAGGGACATTTTAATGGGCGGTTCTAGTTTCAGGACACCCTGAAGTTGGCCAGAAATTTGCTGGACTTGAGCAGCTCTCTCTGCTCAATTGTGCTTCTTCTCTCTTATTTTCACAGGTGTTGATTCCTAGTAAACATCTTAAATCCCAAACTCCATCTCAGCATCTGCTGTTGGTGAACCCAGCATCTAATAGAGTCCCTTGAACACGCAATGAGTAAGTACATAAAACTCCTATGCTCAGTTCTATCAGTCTGGTTAAAAAGAGCTTTTTGGTGGAATTGGGTAGAGGGAGGGATAATTGCTAGTATTGACCTCAGAGTAAGAGGGGCTGAAAATCTTTTTGAAGAGTTGCATAATGATAGCGATCATAATGAAGATGATGATAGCAATTATAGAAGCTCTTGTACATGATAGATACACTTTCATGACAACACTGTGAGAAGTTACTATTATCATTCCCAGTGTAAAAATGAGAAAACTGAACAACAGATTCAGAAATGTGCCCCCCAGCCATTAAGAGATAAGGCTAAGACCTGGATCCATCTCTCAGTCATGACTGACTTTTCTTATCTAATAATGAATGCTTCACGAGAACAGAAATTTTTGCCACTGTCTTCCCTACTGAATCCCCTAGAACCATGACAGAGACTATCATATAGTAGGAGCTCAATAAATATTGGTTGAAAGGATAAATGACCACGAATTAAGATTTTCAAGTCAATAGCAAAAAACACTTGTTTGGATGGCAGGGATCAGTTCCTTTTTAATAAACTCATGTTATATAGCATAGTGTTTGTACACAGTACATTACTATTGATATTTACAAATTAAATAAAAATAGATTTTTCTATTGATTGGTATTATATATGCTAATTTTGTATTTACTAACTTAGTCTTCACAAATTAAACCTCAGATATTTCCTGGACAGTCACTCTTCCAGAGAGCCTCAGAAGATTCAGATTCAGTGGTGAATGCATTGGCATGGAGCCTGCATCTACAAGATACTTCTTAGAGAAGCCTCCAAGCACAGTAACTTTCCCTTCTCAAGGCATAGCTACCAGGAGCTAAGGTTTGACCATTGGTGACTACGACTGCACTCAAGGACTTGGGATAGTCACCTGGCCCAGCTGGATTAATGAGATAGTTTCCCTTGAGAATCTAACTATGAAAAAAAGAGACATCAAACCTGAGAGTCTTTGAATCTGAGCTATGGTAAGCCAAGTGTTAGTTGCTCAGTCATGACTGGCTCTTTGGGATCCCTTGGACTGTAGCCTGTCAGCCTCCTCCGTCCATGGAATTTTCCAGGCAAGAATACTGAGGTGGGTTGCAATTTACTCTCCAGGGGATCTTCCTGACCCACCCAGGGATCAAACCCTGGTCTCTTGCATTGCAGGCAGATTTTTTACCACCTGTGCCACCAGGGAGGCCAGAATATTTAAGGCAAGATTTAATTTCTTTAGCTAATTAGGTACTTGCAATCTTTCTACAATGGAGCCACCTCAGTGTCTTTCAATGGAGTCCTGGTATTTTCCCTCCCTCATCCAGATTCTTTCAACCAGGTGGGTATTTTTCAGTATCTAGATACTCAGTATTACTGAGTATCTAGACTTTGGGTAGATATATCCTGGTGTCTTTCAACCGAGCCTCCCACCAATTACCTAATCTGAGAGGGGGAAGGCACCTGCTATACTCCACCAAATAAAAAAGTTAGGATCTCAACCAGTACATAGAGGGGTGGTTAGGAGATCTATGAATTCTTACAACTTATGCCCCTGGAGACTCCCTGGTTCCTCCCCTGTATGAGGCTTGCTTGTGACTGGGAGGTACCAAACTTCCCACTAACAAATATTCTCCTTAGATGAATCACCACCATTGAGTTCTGTGACTGACAACATGAAGAATCAACACAAACATCATGTGACTCAGAAGGTACTTGTGTTCAGTTAGCAGTGAGGCATAGCACACAGAACTGGGTATGTTCATCTGGTCAGGTAAAACAAGAATTGCCTGGGTTCGGTGGAGATACACACAGGATCCGGAGTGAAGGTGGGAAAAAAAGGTGGTTATTTTGGGTCTTTCATTTATAACTTCAACTGGTCAATACCAATTCATGTGTATAAAAATGAGAGACTAGCAAAGAACCATAGTTCAAAGGATTGTTGCTTTCAATTTTGAATTTAGAGAAGAGCCAAGTTTTTGAAGTTCCTATAGGCTTAGTGGGTTTGCTTAATAGTGTTTTAAAGTTCCATTGATTTCTTTGCCTTTTGTTTTCTACTCTAAAAACATCATTAAAGTAAGCTCTCTCTCTCACGCCATGTTGGCATTCCCAAGGAAGATTCATGATTGGATTATGTTCCCAGGCAGTATAAATCAAACCCGAGGGCAGAGATATGTTGATGGCTTGAAGTAAGTGAAAAATAAATTAAGAAATGAGAAGACCTGGGGTACCAAAGACATAAATTAAAATTTTAAATCTCAAAAGATGAAAAACTAGGAAAAGCCACTTTGAAAACCAGGCTTAGACTTTTCTAGACGAGTGAAAATAGGGAGCAAGGGGAATAAGTTCAGAGCATGTGAATGAATTTGTTTTACATAGAAGTCATTAGAGCTCTGAAGGAGAAAGCCTACATGTTTAAGCAATACTAGAAAATACTTTCAAAAGTTATTATAGCTGAAAGAGAAATAACTTAGAATGCTTTTAAAATGTTTAAATAATAGGGTAGATAACTGATGGCATTTGAAAAGAGAACTTCATATTGAAGATGTCAGCCATCAGGCTAGGCAAACTTACTATGATGAATTTGTTATATGCAGTGGTCTTACTTTTCTTGTATTATCTCCTTTTTTTTTTCATAAGGCTAAATGCACATGATTCAGAATTCCAATCATCCTAGTTATTGGTACTTATGGGGAAAATAGCCTTAAGTATCCCTATGGTTTTTCCAGTGGTCATGTATGGATGTGAGAGTTGGACTGTGAAGAAGGCTGAGCGCTGAAGAATTGATGCTTTTGAACTGTGGTGTTGGAGAAGACTCTTGAGAGTCCCTTGGACTGCAAGGAGATCCAACCAGTCCATTCTGAAGGAGATCAACCCTGGGATTTCTTTGGAAGGAATGATGCTAAAGCTGAAACTTCATACTTTGGGCACCTCATGAGAAGAGTTGACTCACTGGAAAAGACTCTGATGCTGGGAGGGATTGGGGGCAGGAGGAGAAGGGGACGACCGAGGATGAGATGGTTGGATGGCATCATGGACTCGATGGACATGAGTCTGAATGAACTCCGAGAGATGGTGATGAACAGGGAGGCCTGGCGTGCTGTGATTCATGAGGTCGCAAAGAGTCGGACACGACCGAGCGACTGAACTGAACTGAACTGATCCTTAAGACTGCTAAAGGAGAAAGGGGTTAGAGGCTTTGGACTCAAATAGACCTAAGTTTGAGCCTGTCTCTTAAGTGACCTTGGGCAAGTCACTGGCTCTTGAACCTCAGTGTTCCCAATTCAGAGGGCTTGACAAAAATGAAGCGAGGTACACGGCCTAATCAAATACCACCAGCCCGCAGTACCAGCCAGCAGTACATGCCTAAGAATTGTAGATTATTAATAGATTTCCCTTCCTTCCCCTCTGAAACTCAAAGCTTAACAAAGCAAGATTTTAATTTATGTAAATTTGTCCTAGTTTAAAGAGAAACAGCTCCCCTGTGGCAGAGATAAGGAGGATGATTACCAAGTTGTACTAAATTAATACAAAGGGTGCATTTCTAATCTTGAGAGGTTTCATTCTACTAGAACTTTTTCAAAGTTTCCATATCCAAGAGTTTACACTCCCTGTATGTACACCTGCTCCTCCTCCTGGCATCTCTTTTCCAGAGGTAGGAAGGGTGAGGTCAGGTCATATATTAGCTATGTCAGAATTGAAAATGATTTGCATTCAGAATACTTTAGATTTAGGACATTTGAATACATTTTGAATGAATGGTTTTCTTCCTTTAAGTATTTGTCTACCTAAACTTTATTTCTAGCTCTTTTTCATCTTCTCCCCAACCTCAAGGACTTCCCTGGTGGCTCAGCTCTAAAGAGTCCACCTTCAGTGCATGAGTCACAGGAGACATGGGATGGATCCCTGGGTCAGGAAGATTCCCTGGAGAAGGCATCTTCTCCAGGATACTGCCCACTCCAGTATCCTTGCCTGGAGAATCCCATGGACTGAGGAGCCTGGTGGGCTACAGTTCATGGGGCTGTAAAGAGTCAGACATAACTGAAGCTACTGAGCATCCAACCTCAAATCATGATATAAAGATAGATATGTTTCCTTTATTGAGCATAAATAAACTGGTCAAGTCTTAGGTAAATGAATTGCATAAAATGATAAAAACAAAATCTGGCTCCCAAAAGCTTATTCTACTAGAACTTTTTCAAAGTTTCCATATCCAAGAGTTTACACTCCCTGTATGTACACCTGCTCCTCCTCCTGGCATCTCTTTTCCAGAGGTAGGAAGGGTGAGGTCAGGTCATATATTAGCTATGTCAGAATTGAAAATGATTTGCATTCAGAATACTTTAGATTTAGGACATTTGAATACATTTTGAATGAATGGTTTTCTTCCTTTAAGTATTTGTCTACCTAAACTTTATTTCTAGCTCTTTTTCATCTTCTCCCCAACCTCAAGGACTTCCCTGGTGGCTCAGCTCTAAAGAGTCCACCTTCAGTGCATGAGTCACAGGAGACATGGGATGGATCCCTGGGTCAGGAAGATTCCCTGGAGAAGGCATCTTCTCCAGGATACTGCCCACTCCAGTATCCTTGCCTGGAGAATCCCATGGACTGAGGAGCCTGGTGGGCTACAGTTCATGGGGCTGTAAAGAGTCAGACATAACTGAAGCTACTGAGCATCCAACCTCAAATCATGATATAAAGATAGATATGTTTCCTTTATTGAGCATAAATAAACTGGTCAAGTCTTAGGTAAATGAATTGCATAAAATGATAAAAACAAAATCTGGCTCCCAAAAGCTGGTGTCTCACACATGGCGGGGGCGGGGTGGGGGTGCGGGTGGAGGGTGGGTGTTGCTAGACAGTGATCAAAAACAATTTGAGTAGAGGTGGAGTAAACAGGAGGATTTGATTCAGTTTAATTTATACCCTGGAGGCTGAGATGGTAAAAAAAAAAATCTGCCTGGAATGTAGAAGACCCAGGTTCGATCCCTGGGTCAGGAAGATCCCCTGGAGAAGGAAATGACTACCCATTCCAGTATTCTTGCTTGGAGAATTCCATGACAGGGGAGCCTGGTGGGCTACAGTTCATGGTGTTGCAAAGAGTCGGATATGACTGAACAACTAACACTTTCTTAAAGGGCTGCTGCTATTGCTCGGGCTAAGTCACTTCAGTCATGTCCGACTCTGTGTGACCCCATAGACGGCAGCCCACCAGGCTCTCCTGTCCCTGGGATTCTCCAGGCAAGAACACTGGAGTGGGTTCCCATTTCTTTCTCCAGTGCATGAAAGTGAAAAGTGAAAGTGAAGTCCCTCAGTTGTGTCCAACCCTCAGCGACCCCATGGACTGCATCCTTCCAGGCACCTCTGTCCATGGAATTTTCCAGACAAGAGTACTAGAGTGGGGTGCCATTGCCTTTTCCATCTTAAAAGGCAAGGTGTCTAAACATCCCAAGGAATACTGTAAGATTTTTCTGACAGGTGTTAGAGTTGATGTTGTCGTAATCTCTCTCATGTTTCTCCCCTGTGCTGAGAACATTCCAGTTTACTGAGGGACCCCTCTGGGAGGAAGGGGCACTACTTCAATAGAATGAAATGTCACTGCAGAAGCCTACCTTCTTTGGCCAGAAATCCTGAGTCAGGTTTTGCTAGAAGTGCTTTCAGTCTGTCCTAACTTATCCATAAAATTGTTAAAAAGACCTTATTTGGAGGTAAGGGGAGTCAAGGATAAATAAGCTTATAATTCTTCTATAATATGCATGCTTATCAGAAAAAATATAAAATTTGAAGATTAGAAGGAAATACTAGTTCCCTATATATCTACCACCCAATGATGAAAGTAGAAAATGTTAGTCCTTCAGTCATGTCCAATTCTTTGTGACCCCATGGACTATAACCCGCCAGCCTCCCCTGTCCATGGAATTCTCCAGGTAAGAATACTAAAGTGGGTTGCCATACTCTTCTTCAGGGGATCTTCCCAACCCAGGGATCAAACCTGGGTCTTCTGCACTGCAGGCAGATTCTTTACTGTCTGAGTCACCAGGGAATCCCCACTACCCAAGGATAGTCAGTGATAAAAGATTTGTGAAATTTTTTCCCGGGTTAAACTTCTCAGGCATCCCGGTGATGGTGGAATGGGGAGTCCCGTGTGTTGAAAGCTCACCTCCCCAGTCAGGCTATGCAGGAATGATTGTGATGGGTGAGGGAGTCGTGTACAGATGCTGGAGACTGGTCGTGGGTTGCAGGGACGTGGTTCATTTTTCTCCATGTTACCCTGGGTCTAACTGATTTGTCGTCTTGGCTCTGAGTGATGGGTGATGCTCACCTCCTTTGCTCTTACTGTATGGCTCTTGTCTCTTGAGCACACATGCATCCTGCTTGTCAGATGGTTCCTGTCAGCTTGGTGTGTGTGGCTGCGGAGGTTTGCCAGTCCCCTCCGGGCTTGCTGGCTCACACATGGTCTGTATGGATTCTTGGATACGTCTCCAAAGTGAGGGTATGATGGAGCAGGGCAGAGCTTCAGAAAATGTTTGCCAAGACTTTTTCGTTTAGATGAGCTGAACTGATGTTTCTCCCAGGACGTGAAATTTCTCAAGTATCCATCCATGGTTCCATGAGAACTGAGTTTTATAGGGCAAGTCCCTTTCTGTCTATGCCAGGGAGAACATAGGGCTAGTCCCTTACAATTATGGGAAAGACAAACCGTTGGTATTTACTGAGAAGGCTGTGGCTAATGGCTTAGGCTTTTAAGTAAATAATACATGTTGGGCTAGGCTTGGGAGGGGAGGGAAAGATAAATCTTCAAAGCATGCTTTCCCTACCAAGCTTCTTACTATAGAGACTCCTGAGTCTGGTCATATAGAAAACAGACAAATTGTAATAAAATTGTGACTAGAAACCCTCAGAGCCCTCATAACCCTACTCCCTAAGTCAGAACTCTTCCAGGTGGCAAGCTCAAGAATAAAATGTTTGTAAATAAGAATACACTGTGAATAAACTTTTGTGCATCTCTTTTTTTCCTCCTTGAATTAGAGTGCTGAAAAATGAGATCTTTTGGATTCACAGAAGCCCAACTGTAAGAACGCTGTGAGGACTAATTTTAGGTTGCTGCTGCTGTTGCTAAGTCATTTCAGTCGTGTCCGACTCTGTGTGACCCCATAGACAGCAACCAGGCTCCCCCGTCCCTGGGATTCTCCAGGCAAGAACACTGGAGTGGGTTGCCATTTCCTTCTCCAATGCATGAAAGTGAAAAGTGAAAGTGAAGTCACTGAGTCATGTCCAACTCTCAGCAACCCCATGGACTGCGGCCCACCAGGCTCCTCCATCCATGGGATTTTCTAGGCAAGAGGACTAGAGAGGGGTGCCATAAGCCACAAAGACAAAGGACAAGTCTTTAGGTTGGATGGAAACAAAGAGTTTGAACAGACTGGCTTCACTGCTCAGACACCTTCACTTCACCAGATTCCAACCCATGTGGACATCCAGTTCAAGTCGTGAAATCTTTCCAGCTGATCATTTGCAACTGACTTCAGACTTTCACACCTAGGGACAAATTGTTCCACAAGTGAGACCTTGCACTCAAAGGCCCTACTTCTGAGCACCATCTTTTACCCAAAAGCTCTCTTGCTTAGCTACTCACACAGTCCCAGCTCTGAGGCCTGCAGGTCCTTCCTTACCACTGCCCAGTCACCTCCTGCCTGTACTTTCTTCCCAAATCAGTGTCTAGGGTCCATCACTGCAGGCATTCTCTTCTTATTCATCCGACTCTCTACCCTCTTATTTTGCTAATACACCTGTCAAAATCCCAAACCTGGATCTCCATATTCAGCTCGGTTCCGTCGCTCAGTTGTGTTCGACTCTTTGCGACCCCATGAATTGCAGCACACCAGGCCCAGTGCCCATATCTGGACTGAAGAGCTTTGAAGAAGAAAATCCACACAATTACAAAGATCTGCATCCATAAATTCATAATTATAAACTCAACTTAAGGGGATTAGTGTAGTGGTTAAGGGCACCACTCTGGGATCTGACTGACTAAATCCCTGTTTACCACTTACCAGAAGTGAGACCTGGGACGAGTTAATCAGCATTGTTTTTCTGTGACTCCATTCCCTTTTCTGTATAATGGGAATTTAAGAGCTGTTGTCTCATGGTCTGTTGTAATTATTAAATGTCATTCACAAAAAGCAGTATCTGGTGTGAACTTTAGACCCATCACCATCTATTTCACTTTCACAAATGATACTTTGCACTTCATAAAGAAAACAGAAAGCCATTAAATGAGAGTCTCATTGATTTACAAACTCAAAGCACTGTTGTTGTCTTTAATTTATGATAGGATTTATGATAATATCCTTAATGTTGTTCTTCTGTTCATGTCCAGAGGGGAATGGAGTAATTTATAGACTAAGTTGGCATTCCCATCATTTACAATGATAATATTAATCTGACAAATATATATTGAGTAGATATTTGGTTAAAGACACATGACTCGGCAAAATGAAAGATAAATGGAAAAGTAGGACGGATATCATCAGGGGAGTTGAACTTTTTCTTGAATGTATAAATCTTGTCAGCTCCAACTTGATAAAGAATCTCATGTGTTTTTATCTCATATCTTCCTTTTCCTTTCTTTTTATATTTTGGAAAGAAAAATTACCTCTCCTGTTTATAACTCTGCTTGAAGTGTTTGCTGTTGAAGCATTCAGTTAAAAAAAATCAAACATGTCTGGATGCAAAATGGAGATGAATCATGTGCACTAAATTGACCCACAGTTCTTGCTTTCTTTTTAAAATTTAGGGGTTTGAACAGTAAATATATAGCCCATGGAACTAGAAAAATTCAACTTTTTGTAACCTTGCATTTGTTATATCTGTAGAATGGAATACTATTCAGCCATAAAAGGGATAAAATACTGATACATACTACAACATGGATGAATCTTGAAGACAGTGTTCCAGATGAAAGAAGAAAGATACAAAAAGCCTGATTCCATTTATATGCTTAATAGAAACTGTATTTTTGGGGGTCACAAACATGTTTGGGGATTAGTGGTGATGGTTGTAGAATATTGCAAATAATACTATATACCATATTATACACTCAAAATGGTTAAAAATAGTGCATGTCATGTGACTTTTATCTCAATTAAAAAAATCAAGGATACACTGAAATAAAAAGGAATAATTCAAATGAACAAAACATAAAGATTTTTAAATGGACTAAAATCATCTAGACTTTGCTGTTGAGTTATAGCCCTCAACCTAAAAACCTTCATGTTTTTTCCATCTTTGCAGTAGAGGCATTGATCATGCTGCTATAATTAACACAATTTGTGAAATTAGATTTGCAAAACCATAGATGTGTTTTCAGGTGGCTTGTATTCCTTCTGGATAGCACACCATCACCATGTGTTATGCCAAGAGCTGCAATAAGTTAATCAATATTATAATTAAGCGGTCCCCATTCGAAGTGTATATCTATATACTATGGCGTTGACAAGTGGCTTCTAAAGAGTCTAGAGTTTAATAGTTTTGCACATCGTTTACAGTTCATGATTGATTTGCACCACAATAAGAAATTATGTCTTCTGTGGAATCCACCCTGTATTGGGAAAATTGATTATATTTCCCTGGGGAGGTCAGGTCTCATAAAGCAAATGTTAATTAATTTTTGGTATTAAAAGCTAAATACAAAGATTGAATCCCTTTTATTAGGAACTTATTTTAATGAATTCACTGCCCTTTGAAACCAAATAGTTTATCTTTTGGCACTCGCATCCTATTAAAGAACAAAACAATTGATTGTACAATTGTCCACATAGAATCTCCCTACTGTTATACAGATTCGCTGCAATGGCCTCTCAACAGCTGTTAAATTTAATCTCAGATCATTAGCAGGTTTCCTTCCCTTCATTTTCTCCCTCCCCCCCCCCTTTGAAAAATAATTTGAAGAATAAGCCTGGAAGTTAAGATGAATAGCATCATTTTACTTTTTAATGTGAGAGTTTGTAATGGAATGAGATTACATATGCTGTTTATTTCAAATATATTGTACTAGAGAAGTATCATGTCAAAAACCATTATGGTTATGTAGAGAGTAGAACAGTCTATAATTAAACTAGAGAACTGCTAGGATATATTTCCTAGGCTTTTCTGGGTAATGAAAGTCCATGATCTAATGGAGGCCACCCCGTAAGTATTTTACCAGAAATTTCACTGGAAATGTAAATTTAAAATGTAGCGGTGGTAACTTGCATTTAACTGATGTTTTCAGTAGCAGATATGTCTGCAAGATATGCAGAGCTGTGAAACTCTATTATGAAGGAGCATTTCTCTGTTAAAATGCTTTTTCAACTAATTTGATGAGACTTTGGTTACCACCCTATTTAAGACAAGATTTCTGGAACCAAATGTATGGTATTCAATTTCCCCAGCATGGGATCATTGCCATGGTTTATTTTCTTAATTCTTTCAAAATTCTGTAAGCCTGCAATTAGTTTGAAGAATCTCATTAGTATCAAATGAGAAAATCGCTAAATGTGTTCACTGCAGAAAGCATGGCCTCCTTTGAAATCTACATTACTTGGAGGGTTTCAGTTCAGTTCAGTTCAGTTCAGTTCAGTTGCTCAGTCATGTCTGACTTTTTGTGAACCCATGGACTGTAGCACACCAGGCTTCCCTGTCCATCACTAACTCTTGGAGCTTGCTCAAACTCACATCTATCGAATTGGTGATGCCATCCAATCATCTTATCCTCTGTTGTCCCCTTCTCCTGCCTTCAATCTTTCCCAGCATCAGGGTCTTTTCTAATGAGTCAGTTCTTTGTATCAGGTGGCCAAAGTATTGGAACTTCAGCCTCAGCATCAGTCCTTCCAATGAATATTCAGGACTGATTTTCTTTAAGATTGACTGGTTTTGTCTCCTTGCCTCCAAAGGACTCTCAAGAGTCTTCTCAAACACCACAGTTCAAAAGCATCAATTCTCCGGCACTCAGCTTTGTTTATGGTCCAACTCTCACATCCATACGTGAGTACTGGAAAAACCATAGCTTTGACTCTATGGAACTTTGTCGGCAAAGTAATGTCTCTGCTTTTTATTTTTTATTTTTTTTTTGTCTCTGCTTTTTAATATGCTAAGTTTGTCATAGCTTTTCTTCCAAGGAGTAAGCGTTTTTTAATTTCGTGGCTGAGCCCAGGACAATCAGACCTTTAGAGGAGGTTTCATCAAGGGACCATCTCTTCTTTCTGAAAATATGTAGCTCATCTGTGTATAGTAAAGGTGATAAATATTTTGGATCCTCAATTTTGAATTTATTATCCCAAAGCAATTTTCCACAACCTTATTAACTATTGATGGCTCAGATGGTAAAGAATCTGCTGGCAATGCGAGAGACCTGGGTTTGAGCCCTGGGTTGAAAAGATAACCTGGAGAAGGGAATGACAACCCACTTGAATTTTTGGCCTGGAAAATTTCATGGACAGAGGAGCCTGGTGGGCTATCATCCACGGAACTGCAAAGAGTCAGACATGACTGAGCGATTAATCCTTACACTTACAAAGCTTCCTCTCTGATACCTCTATGTCATGGACTAGCGGAAGCAAAATGACAGCTTGGATGGACTTAGCATCCTTCTTTCCATCAAAAATTCTGTAGGCATCTTCCCTGACTTCTTATCTTAGAGTCTAATACCTCCTGTTGCTTTCTCACCCCCAGAGTTCTTGAATATAATGTCCTACTCAGACACATTTTATCCAAAAAGTACATGATTGAAGGGCTGCAGAGGGTCTGTATCCCCTTCTCTCATCTTCCAAAGCCCCAAGTTTTAGTCGCTCAGTTGTGTCTGAGTCTTTGTGACCCCCATGAACTATAGCCTGCCAAGCTCCTTTGTTCTTGGAATTCTCCAGGCAAGAATACTGGAGTGAGTTGCCATGTCCTTCTCCAGGGGATCTTCCTGACCCAGGGATTGAACCTGGGTCTCCTGCACTGCAGGTAAATTCTTTACTGTCTGAGCCACCAGGGAAACCACTACCCCAAAGAGGGACAAATTATGGTTTTCCAAAGCATGAAAGTTCATGAAGCTTACTTTGTAAGTTAGGAAATAGAAAGCAAAGGGTTTTTTTTTTTTTTTTTTTAGTTTAAAAAATTCTTGCCAAGAATAAGATTATAAATTTCTAGCAGTAAGTGGGGGAGTGATAATAGCACTTTTAAATAATGTACCATTAATTAATAAATATTTTTAGTCTCTTTTCTACTTTCAAACTCTAAGGAAGTGAAATTTATGTTGGTTGGGTTAGCTACTGATGTTTGGAAGAGCTGGGGGATGGAAAAAGAGCAGCCAGAGATCTCAGATAAATTTATCTACATGGTAAAAAGCTGAGCCAGAGAAGAGAGGGGTAAAGACACAAGAAAGTCTCCAATATCTGGGTTTGTCAGAATGTAGGGGAGCTTGGAAATGTAAAGGTGGGGTGCCAGAGCAGCTGTGGCAAGTGAGTGAAATGGAGAGTGAGATAGACGGGAATAAAGATTCTTAAGTTTTGTTTTACATTACAAATGTGTTGTTTCTTTGATGGTTAAAATATATTTGAGTAGATTAAATGCTATTCTATTATTGTGGATGCCAAATTGATCTATCTTTGAATGGTACTCAAGGACCACCTATGATTCATTTTTATAGGTTACACAACTATGATTATGCACGCCCCCTTGTGGGGAATTTGACTACTACCTGGATGGGCAAGTTTTAGTACATGCCTCAGTTCAATTCAGTTCATGTGTGGATGTGAGAGTTGGACTATGAAGAAAGCTGAGCGCCGAAGAATTGATGTTTTTGAACTGTGAGAGTCCCTTGGACTGCAAGGCGATCCAACCAGTCCATGCTAAAGGAGATCAGCCCTGGGTGTTCTTTGGAAGGAATGATGCTAAAGCTGAAACTCCAGTACTTTGGCCACCTCATGTGTAGAGTTGACTCATTGAAAAAGACTGATGCTGGGAGGGATTGGGGGCAGGAGGAGAAGAGGACAACAGAGGATGAGATGGCTGGATGGCATCACCGACGGGATGGACTTGAGTTTGAGTGAACTCTGGGAGATGGTGATGGACAGGGAGGCCTGGGGTGCTGCGATTCATAGGGTTGCAAAGAGTCGGACACGACTGTGTGACTGAACCGAACTGAACTGAAGAGTGATAACTAATAAACCAGAGGACCACATGTGTAAATGTATATTCATAAACTAAGTACTATCGACTCAATGGACATGGGTTTGGGTGAACTCCTGAAGTTAATGATGGACAGGGAAGCCTGGTGTGCTGTGGTTCATGGGGTCACAAAGTGTTGAACACAACTGAGCCAGTGAACTGATAGAGTTAAAAGAGTATGCTATAAGATCATATAACAGGGGCGGGATCAAGGAAGGCTCCTCTGAGGAAGTAATAGCAAGACTATATTTCTAGGTATTAATGAGGCAAAAGGGGATGAAGGAAGAATGGTCCAGTTATTAAGCAGCATGTGCAAAGGTCCTGAGGCAGATAAGAGCATAGAACATACATTCAAGCAGCAGAGGGAAGTCAGTTTGGCAGAAAGACTGAGGAGATGTAGAGAGCATGCTATGTGAGCCTGAAGAGACAGAGGGGATGAGATCAGGTTGGATTTCATGAGTTACATTAAAGAGTTTTGTTTTGTTTTTCTTAAGGGCTGTAGAGATCCAAGGATATGTTTTATGCAGGGAAGTAGCATCAGCATATTTGCTTTAAGAACACTTCAGGGAGAAGGGTGAAACCTGGAAAGTAAGCCAGAGTTATCACTACAACCCAGATGAGGTGTGATACAGGTTTGGTCTAGTTTTATAATATGGGTGTCAGAATTAAGGAAAAGAAAGATGTATAGAAGATAAAAATGGATAGGACTGAACAATGAACTGAACATGGGGGTGAGGGGAAAGTAGGAGTCAAGGGTAATTCCCAGGTTTCTGGCTTCTGCAGCTGAATAGAGAGTGAGGTCATTCACCAGGTTGAACATGTTGGGAAAGACTAGATTGGGATGAAACGGGGGTGATGATGCGGCAGCATCATAAGTGGGCTTTATTTAGTCATGGTAGGGTTTCCACTGTCTCTGGTTACCCAGATTGAGATTATATCATCTCTGCATGCTGTGTGTGTGTGTGCACAGTCATTTCTGTCGTTTCCAACTCTTTGAACCAGAGCCCACCAGGCTACTCTGTCCATAGGATTTTCCAGGCGAGAATACTGGAGCTGGTTGTCATGCCCTCCTCATATATATAGCATAGTTCCTGTCATGAAAAGGCCATTAGTAAAGGCGAGGTGACTATTTGAGTACAACATTATTTGTGCATGTGGATATTTAGACTTGCATACCATGTGTAAACAATCACATTAATACTTTCCATTAAATTTCAATTCAGCCAACATAAAGCTACTATTATATAGAGGATATTTCTCCTGTTTTTTACTAACCTCTGAACTTATGAGTCATTTAATTCTAAATAGAAGATCGACAAGATAATATATAGCCAACTTGTGTTATGCTATTTTATCTCTGCATTCGTTGAAGCCCATGAGTTCACAAAGTCAGTAAAAAAAATGGCATTCTGGTTCTAAATAATTACAGTACTTTAACTTTAATTTAATTATGGTGCACTGAACAGTAGACCTTTAAGACTATGCAGTGATTTGCCTCAGTGAGTTAGACTAATCAGTAAACCTTATTATACGCAACACATAAAAGGATATATGTCTCCTGCTTTATAACACTTCCTTAATGTGCTCCCACAGTGCTATCAAAGCTGATGCTTGAGCATTTGCAGAGCTTGTATCTTTCTTTTTAAAATAAAAATCCGAGAATATAAGGTTTTGCAGGATAGAGCTGAAGAGAAAGAAAGCTGGAAAACTGAGAAACAAGCTCTGTCCTGGTAGCATCTAGCCTTTGAAGGAGCCACAAAGAATTGGTGACTTCATTTTCTCTGACAGATAACATAAAAATGGGGCTTCCCCAGTGGCTCAGCAGTAAAGAATCCACACCTGCAAAGCAGGAGATGTGGGTTCAATCCCTGGATCAAGAAGCTACACTGGGAAAAGAAATTGGCTACCCACTCCAGTATTCTTGCCTGGGAAAACCCAGGGCAGAGGGACCTGGCAGGCTACAGTCCATGGCGTCACAGAAAAGTCAGACATGACTTAGTGACTAAACAACAACAACAAAAAGATGATCAAAGGAGTCATCACTAACATTAAGAAACTAGCAATGAAAATAGCATTGCAGTGGACATTCAGGAATGCTCATCTGCATTTTCACATAAAAGATTTCTACATGACTGGATATTAGATGGATCTCTTTTGAAAAGACTGGGACTAAATTAGTGTTACAGGAGGGTTGATAAAGCACAGATCAGCTAAATTAGATGAAGATTTTTAAAAAACAGACTGAACATGGTTATGCCAAAGGAAAACAATTATGAAAATCAGAAGCAATTTTTGCACTATTCCTCAAATACTTCATCTATCCAACTGACTAACTGTACAAACATCAGGAGTAGAGGATGGGATGGGCAGAAAGGTGGAAGACCTAAGACTCAACCTACTGAGTGAAATTTATAGAAGATAAATTAGGTAAAGTAATTGGAGACTGAGAAAGACTGGCCAAATGGGTTTTATGCTTATTGACTTGACAGTAGGGACAGAAGATGAAATATCTGGGGCAATGAAATTCAGGCTACGACTTGAAAGACATTCCACCTTGGGGGCTTCTGGTCCAAATAGCTCCAACCCACTGATAAGCTTGTGTGGAATAACTCGTAGTGCTAACATGATATTTTACCAGGGTATCTGGACTGTGAATATCTAATAACAGTCCTATAATCCATGGAATATTGAACAGTGATACAGCTTTGTTTATTTACGATTAATTATGGAAGCTAGTCTGGCCACTGTGGTTTGAATAGAAGTATACTATTGCTTCCTATTGTTCTGCTTCTAATATCCCCACATCCATTAGGCTCCAATTTGGGCTTGCAGTTGCTGGGACCTTCCAAAGTGGCTGGAACAAAACAAAAGATATTTCAAACATGGAGCCACACAGGTAGGGAGGTGGTGAAAAAGGCCCAGAGCACTCTGCCGAGAAGGCACCCTGCTTTTTGCAGCTAATGACCCCTGGAGAATTCAGGAGTTTCTCTTCTAAAAATCAGATCTTGGAAACATTTTTCAAAATTAAGAGAAATTGGAAAGGGAATTGACTTCATCTCTTCTTTTTACCTGGCCTCCTATAAGCCTAGTGGGTTTTCACAATAACGCACATAGTTGAAGAGAGCTTGGTGGGAAGAACCATATTTTCCCAGGATGCAATAAAGTCATGTATGGATGTGAGAGTTGGACTATAAAGAAAGCTGAGCACAGAAGAATTGATGCTTCTGAGTTGTGGTGTTGGAGAAGACTCTTGAGGGCCCCTTGGACTGCAAGGAGATCCAACCAGTCCATCCTAAAGGAAATCAGTCCTGGGTGTTTATTGGAAGGACTGATGTTGAAGCTGAAACTCCAATATTTTGGCCACCTGATGCGAAGAGCTGACTCATTTGAAAAGACTCTGATGCTGGGAAAGATTAATAGAGAAAGAAAGCTGGAAAACTGAGAAACAAGCTCTGTCCTGGTAGCATCTAGCCTTTGAAGGAGCCACAAAGAATTGGTGACTTCATTTTCTCTGACAGATAACATAAAAATGGGGCTTCCCCAGTGGCTCAGCAGTAAAGAATCCACACCTGCAAAGCAGGAGATGTGGGTTCAATCCCTGGATCAAGAAGCTACACTGGGAAAAGAAATTGGCTACCCACTCCAGTATTCTTGCCTGGGAAAACCCATGGGCAGAGGGACCTGGCAGGCTACAGTCCATGGCGTCACAGAAAAGTCAGACATGACTTAGTGACTAAACAACAACAACAAAAAGATGATCAAAGGAGTCATCACTAACATTAAGAAACTAGCAATGAAAATAGCATTGCAGTGGACATTCAGGAATGCTCATCTGCATTTTCACATAAAAGATTTCTACATGACTGGATATTAGATGGATCTCTTTTGAAAAGACTGGGACTAAATTAGTGTTACAGGAGGGTTGATAAAGCACAGATCAGCTAAATTAGATGAAGATTTTTAAAAAACAGACTGAACATGGTTATGCCAAAGGAAAACAATTATGAAAATCAGAAGCAATTTTTGCACTATTCCTCAAATACTTCATCTATCCAACTGACTAACTGTACAAACATCAGGAGTAGAGGATGGGATGGGCAGAAAGGTGGAAGACCTAAGACTCAACCTACTGAGTGAAATTTATAGAAGATAAATTAGGTAAAGTAATTGGAGACTGAGAAAGACTGGCCAAATGGGTTTTATGCTTATTGACTTGACAGTAGGGACAGAAGATGAAATATCTGGGGCAATGAAATTCAGGCTACGACTTGAAAGACATTCCACCTTGGGGGCTTCTGGTCCAAATAGTTCCAACCCACTGATAAGCTTGTGTGGAATAACTCGTAGTGCTAACATGATATTTTACCAGGGTATCTGGACTGTGAATATCTAATAACAGTCCTATAATCCATGGAATATTGAACAGTGATACAGCTTTGTTTATTTACGATTAATTATGGAAGCTAGTCTGGCCACTGTGGTTTGAATAGAAGTATACTATTGCTTCCTATTGTTCTGCTTCTAATATCCCCACATCCATTAGGCTCCAATTTGGGCTTGCAGTTGCTGGGACCTTCCAAAGTGGCTGGAACAAAACAAAAGATATTTCAAACATGGAGCCACACAGGTAGGGAGGTGGTGAAAAAGGCCCAGAGCACTCTGCCGAGAAGGCACCCTGCTTTTTGCAGCTAAATGACCCCTGGAGAATTCAGGAGTTTCTCTTCTAAAAATCAGATCTTGGAAACATTTTTCAAAATTAAGAGAAATTGGAAAGGGAATTGACTTCATCTCTTCTTTTTACCTGGCCTCCTATAAGCCTAGTGGGTTTTCACAATAACGCACATAGTTGAAGAGAGCTTGGTGGGAAGAACCATATTTTCCCAGGATGCAATAAAGTCATGTATGGATGTGAGAGTTGGACTATAAAGAAAGCTGAGCACAGAAGAATTGATGCTTCTGAGTTGTGGTGTTGGAGAAGACTCTTGAGGGCCCCTTGGACTGCAAGGAGATCCAACCAGTCCATCCTAAAGGAAATCAGTCCTGGGTGTTTATTGGAAGGACTGATGTTGAAGCTGAAACTCCAATATTTTGGCCACCTGATGCGAAGAGCTGACTCATTTGAAAAGACTCTGATGCTGGGAAAGATTAAAGGCAGGAGGAGAAGGGGACGACAGAGGATGAGATGGTTAGATGGTGTCACTGACTCAATGGACATGAGTTTGGGTAAACTCTGGGAGTTGATGATGGACAGGGAGGCCTGGTGTGCTGTGGTTCATGGGGTCTCAAAGAGATGGACACGCCTGAGTGACTGAATTGAACTGAATAAAGTTGGGGCACCCGTGTCTTGGTAGGTATATATTTCTGTCATGATGGTGTTCATGAATTCAACTTACCTCAATTTCCAGTGTTTTATTTCCTGACTTCTTCCTATTTGGCCTTCAACACAGGTAGAGATGTCTCCAGAATCTCCTCTCTCTTCTCATTTCCGTTATCTTTCAACTTCCTTGGGTTTCTTTACATTCTCCTGGTCAGTAGCAAAAGGCATTCCTTTCTATGTAGGCTTTCCAGTATCTTCTCTCAGTTCAAACTGTATTATCCTTTAAGTAATATTTTGACTTTCCATGACCATATTTCCCTGTGAGAGTAACCATGTCTCTGACTTGCTTTCTCTGGACATTTTCTGTCAGCCTGGAAAGTGTTCCTCTATTTAATCCTTCTTTACCTGACTCTAGTGACTAATTAGTAGACACCTTCTGGTTGCCCTTGTACCATTTCAAGTTACATCAGTTCTGATTTCTGCTTCTGCAAGCAATTTTCCTTTTGCTTTCAGCCTCAACCAACACTTCTTGTTTTCTCTTCGTTCTCTCTCTCACACGCATGTACATGCACACACTCACATTAACACAAAAGTCAGTCTCAGCAAGAGCATGGTCTGCCCTTAGCTGACACTTTTGAATTCCCACATAAAAGTTTTTCTCCACTGATGCTTTTTCTGCCCAGCATTTCTAAAACTATTTGGCATTTGATAATTTCTTATACGTGCATTGAAACAAAAGAAATGTTTGTAGAAAACAAGCTTATGGTTACCAAAGGAAAAAGTAGGAGAAGAGGAAATTAGTAGGAGTTTGGGATTAATAGATATACGCTACTATATACTGAATTGATAAACAACAGGGAACTACTGTATAGCACAGGGAACAATACTCAATATCTTGTCATAACCTATAAAGGAAAGGAATCTGAAAAAGAATACATATACATATATGTATATGAATCACTCTACTGTATACCTAAAACTGACCTGAAATTGCAAATCAACAATACTTCAATAAAAAATAAAGTAATCCAAGATACAAGTGGGAAAAGGAAGAAAGGTTTGAGTGAGGCAGGCGGGGGGAGTCCCACTGCCACTGATCTGATGTCAGTTGCCATCCACCATGGCTTGAGAGTCTAGAACATGAGCTATTCGTGCCAGGTATAGCTAGAGGCATAGATGGCACATGTAAGGGACCTCATTCAAAGCAGCAGGGTACCTGTCAGGGCTATAAATAGTGCAACACCACAGTTCCTTGATTTTTATGATTATTTTGAATTTTTCGTGGCTGTCTCTATCAAGTCAGAGTAGCAATGACTTGTTAACACTATATGAATATATGATGAGATAAGGAAGCTAAAATGAAATTTGTCATCCTGCACAGATATAATGACACTTTCATACCAGAGTGAAGACTGTTTTTAAAGAAACACACATGCCAATAGAGATGGAAGTCATTTTCTCTTTTATTTTTTCTGTGCCTCTTCTTAAAAATATTCTGGGTTATGTGACACAGAGAGAGTTATTCCCATTCCAGCTTTATAAATTGAGGCTTGGAGGAGAAGTCTTTATAACCAGAAAGTGAATTTTCCTTTTCATACTCCTGCTAAAGAAAGAATGATATCTTTTTCTGCCTCTCACATAAACATGTTTAAACATCGTTTAGTTGTATTACATGCTTTAAATGTTTGCTCTGGGAAGAAATTTATTTTCTCTTCTAGGTATGCAATTTTTTAAATGTCTCCACTGTTGATACAGACACATTCAATTAAAAAAAAAAAAGTTACTTTCCAGCCTTAGGTGAAAATCTCCTTGGAAAACATGGGCGGGATGTGTGAAGTGCATTTCCAGCCTCCACTGGGACCAGAGCCAGGTGCTGAAGGAAAGCTGAGGTGCCTAAAGCTGGGTCTCACCCAGCACAGGTGGGGTGGAGGAACCAGGAGATCAGTCTCCCCTAAATGGTACTTCCTCAAAAACATGATGCATCTTAGTGAGTGGAACCTGCCTCTCCACTACTGAGCACCATGTGATCAGGATCCTTTCTAGCAAGATGACAGCCCTGTTACTTGATTATAAACACAGCCTCTAAAGAAGTGTCCACAGTTGCCACCCTGGCACTCATCTGGACTCCCTCTTCACTCGAAACACAGTTCACCTTTACCCTAGGGAAGCTTGGAGTCTCATCTGTGCTGACCCACTCTTGCTTGCTTGCCTTTTCTAATTCTCAGCCCCTGTAACATTGATCCAACTTTCCAGGATCCTACAAGGTTACATCCAGAGAATGCACTTTCTTGTCTACCCATCTCCCTGTAATTTTTAATTAGTTAATTAATTTGGCTATGCTGCATCTTAGTAGCTGCATGAGGGATCTTTTAGTTCCTTGATCAGGGATTGAACCCAGGCACCCTGCATTGAAAGCATGGAGTCTTAGATGCTGGCCCACCCAGGTAGTCCCTCTCCATCTTTTTTTCCAAGTTTATTGAGGTATAACTGGTATACAAAAAATGCAGACATAATATATACCATCTGGTGAGTTTGGGCATATGTATATACTTACACACAATCCAGGTAATAAACAAACCATTAACCTCCAAAAGTTTCTCTGTGTCTCTCTACTTTGTTTTCGTGGTGAGAACAACTTAACACTTGACATGAGAGCTACCCTTTTAGCAAACCTTTGAGTACACAGTACCTTACTGTTGACGACAGGCGCTATGTTGTACAGCAGTCTCTGGAACTGACTCCTCTTGTATAACTTTTTACACATTGAACAGCACCCCTCATACTTCCTCCCACTATGCCCTGATAGCCAGCATTCTATTGTTGATTTCTATTTCTATGACTATTTTAGATGTCCGAATAAAAATCATGCAGCATTTGTCCTCCTGTGACTAGAGTCCTCCAGGTCCCTCCATGTCACAAGTATCTACGCTCTGGTTTTAAAATGGGGTGACCACCAGCACTGGCTCCTAGCATCCATTAGATGGACAAACCAACCTCTTACTCACTTTGATCTCATGTGGTATAGAGTTAGGGGCCAAAAATTTCCCCTCCTACCAGCCATGAGAACAAGAAGGAACTAAACTGATGAGAGGAAAAGAGAAACTATATTGCTATTTTAGGCATTAACTTTTATTTCAATAGCCACGAGTTTGGGCTATTATATTTAGAATTGAAAGTAGCCATAAATTAATGTATTTGAACATTCTTGGGATCTTGGTTTCATAGAAAGATTCTTCTGTGAACGCTTCATTTTTATTCTCTGATATCTGCTTTTTCACCAGAAAACGACATCTATTCCCTTGCTCATAAAGCAGGAGCAAGTAAGATTTAAAAGAGGCTAAGTCATCTGTTAATATCTCTAGATGGTAAAGAATCTGTCTGCAATGCAAGAGACCTGAGTTCAATAGTTTGGTGGGGAAGATCTCTGGAAGAAGGGAATGGCCACCCACTAAAGTATTCTTGTCTGGAGAATCCCATGGATAGAGAAGCCTGACTAGCTATAGTCTATGGAATCTCAAAGAGTTGGGCACTATTGAGAGACTTTTACTTCTTCTGTCCTTTGGAACTTGGAGAAGGTCATAGAGGCTGGAGTATTGCTTGCAAGGAATGGCAGACAAAAATGCTGCTCCATGTCCAGGAGCCCCACAGGCCCCTGCTTGGCATCACTGGCTTGGGAAGATCCCCTGGGGAAGGAAATGGCAACCCACTCCAGTATTCTTGCCTGGAAGATTCCATGGACAGAGGAGCCTGGTGGGCTACACATGAGGTTGCAAAGAGTCAGACACGACTTAGCAACTAAACCACAGTAATCATATATTATTAATATGATTTGCAGAATAGGAGTCAGAATCCTTGAGGTGCACAAAGCTTTAGCCCAGATATCCCTAACTTGGGAAAGATCCTTTTGAGTATAGCTAAATTTTACACAGATTCTTACAGCCATCTATTGTATTTTCTGAACAAGTCAGGAATGTAAGGAAAAGTATTGGTTTCACTTAACAAATTAAACTAATTGATATAAATAATAATTGATGGAGATTGATGCCCTGTATTCTGTCTTGTGTACTATTGAACGTTTCCACAAAGAATAAGGAGATTCAGCCACATATTGTCATAACTACAACTCAAAGAGCAATTGTGATCCTTCTCTGGAACACCTGACTTTAGGCAAGATGGACACCAGCGCCTTTACCCGGAGAGCGCTGCAGAAACAGCTCCGGTAGAACAAGGATCTGAGAGTGTGGCTTGTTGGTGTCTGCGGATGCAGAAGTCCATCATGCATGATCTGCAGGCAGTGTGATGGCTTCAGAGGAAATGCCAAGAAATGACTGATTCACAGACATTGCTGAATCTGAAAGGTACGGTTAATGATTATATTCTGAAAGACTCAGCTTATTCTACCAGGACTGCAGTGGCCTTTTCCTCCCTGCTGGTTCATTCAATAAACAGGGTGTGGTTTACTTTGTCTAACTCATTCTCACCTCCTTTACATATATTTGTTTGCATTTGTTATATTTCCATGATTCATTCTTCCTTTTCTAAGGTGTTATATTCTTGAGCCACAGAAATGGATCAGTGGCTCAAAAGTTGTTAACTGAAGCATGAAAATAGTGAAGCAAATACTACAACTTTGAATAACATCATAAATACAAATAGTGAACAGGGCTTAGATGAGAATATAGAATGTGATGCTGCATGTGCTGAGATAACTGAATTTCTAAACTGATGCATTTTCATGAGCTGTAAAAGCAAAGTGCAAATAAGGACACGGGATGTCTGAAAATCTGGTTTTGTTGGACTGACCTTCCATTTTCCTTTGAGATGTCAACACTTGTTTGCTGATATAAACCTTTGTCGAATAGTGGCATAGGGCCATCAACTTTTCAAATCATGCTGCAGTATGATCAACACACTAGAAGTTTTATCAATACTTTTTTCAGAACAACCATTAAATCATGCTTTCCACTATCCAATGGACACATTTTATTTCTGAAGGCTGAGAAAAGGCCACTAAGAATTTCTCTCCTTGTTGGCAAAAAGTAAAAGAAACAAAAGCAAAGCGCTGTTCCAGTAACAATATGGTTGACAAGCTTATAAAATTTAATGACAAATATTTTGTTTGGAGAAAATGTAGCATGAGTATGAGTATCCCTTTATCAAAGGATACTATTGGATGTCATATAATATCAGTGGCATGGCAGCAGATATTGTGCTTTACAGTTACTGAGACCATTGATGTCACAGTGTGTGAACCAGCTCTTGCCAAGTAGGAAGAGACATTAGAGAAAGCAGAGCAAATATTCACTGAGAGCTTCCTTTGTGCTATGCAACTTTAGGTGTTCTATTTCATTTTATCGACCTCGAAATACTATGGTTGTTGGTTATGTGTGCTCAATCATGTCCAATGCTGTGCGGCTCCATGGAATGTAGCCCTCCAAGTTCCTCTGCCTATGGAATTTTTCAGGCAAGGATACTGGAGTGGGTTGCCATTTCCTTCTCCAGGAGATCTTCCCAACCCAGGGACTGAACTCGAGCCTCTAGCATCTCCTGTATTGGCAGGCAGATTCTTAACCAACTGTGCCACAGGAGTGCTAATTCACTTCAGTCGTGTCCAACTCTTTGTGACCCTCTGGACTGTAGCCCTCCAGGCTCCTCTGTCCATGGGATTCTCCAGGCAAGAATACTGAAGTGGTTGCTGTATTCTTTCTCTTTGAGAGCTCAGAAAAACATAACTTGGACAAGGTTAGAGGTACAGTCCAGGAGCTTGACCACCAGGGGGTCAATTCCAGAGCCTAACTAGTCTTAGTCCACTACTTATGGGGCAGAAAACTCAGTTTTGTTCTGTTCAGCACCAAAAAATATGTCAAAGGAATATAATCATATATCTTATCAAAGATGCTCTGGACCCAGTGTTGATAAAAAGGAACACAGGAAAAAAAAAAACAGTTCCCAAGTACACGTTTCCACTTTGGAGGACCCAGGAAGCAGTCTTGGGGAGGGTGGGGACATTATCATTCACTGAGTTTATGAAGGAGTGTTGTGGGGATTGGCATCTGTGACACAGAAGGGGAGGAAGTGGGGTCAGGCAGAGGCAGTAGGTAAGCGTGTTACTGATGACTTCAGCTGACTTTCTGGAGTGTTCTGGAGGACCAGAGATGGCTCTTGTGTGTGCTGTGTGCTTAGTCATTTCAGTCATATCCACGACAGGAGATTCTTTGCAACCTCCGTGAACCATAGCCCACCAGGCTTCTCTGTCTATGAAATTTCCTAGGTAAGAATATTGGAGTAGGTTGTCATGCCCCTCTCCAGGGGATCTTCCCAACACAGGGATTGAACTCACGTCTCCTGTATTGCAGGTGGATTGTTTGCTACTGAGCCACTGGGAAAGCCCAGAGATAGCTCTCACAATTGTCTTAAGTCTAAGCAAAGGGGCCAAGTTTTTATAACTATGTAGATCAGACGTTGGATATATGCTGCCCTTGGAAGGAGTCATTATCTTTACCTTGAGGCAAAGGGCTGACAGATAAGGGCCCTCTGCTATTGGTGGTCCCAGCAGGTGGATGAATAAGTCCCTTATTCTCAAAGTGGCCTCTTCTTAAGCAAGCACTACTGAACTCTGAGCAGAAATGGGCAGTCAGATCAGTCCTTTGCTTTTCCACCCTAGTGTATTCTGGTTGCTGAGGGAAAAAAAGCACAAACTTTAAAAAATGTACTGCTAATCAAACTGGTTATGATTCTAATTATGTTCTATGAGTGTATAAATTGTGTATCTCAGTCATATTTAATATCTAGGATAGACCAGTCTTCAGGTCTGGCTTGAATGAATGAATGTGAAGTCGCTCAGTCTTTGCGACCCCATGAACTGTAGCCTACCAGGCTCCTCTGTCCATGGGATTTTCTAGGCAATAGTACTGGAGTGGATTGCCATTTCCTTCTCCAAGGGATCTTCCCAACCCAGTAACGAACCCGGGTCTCCTGCATTGTAGATAGACACTTTACCATCTGAGCCACCAGGGAAGTTGTATTATAAATATCAAAATTTCTCCAAATGCCAGCATTATGGTGTAAAGAGCTTAAATCACTAATAGTTTGCCTGTTTTCTAAATTAAAAAAAAAATTCAATGCCAAAACACCCAATCTGGGATTCTGGAAACACACACACACAGAGTCCATATATGCAAGAACAGGGAATGGAAAACACAAAAAAGAGGGGATTCAAAATCCACTTGTCATTATTTTTCAAGTTGAAATATTTAACCTTCCATCTTTGGATAATAATAAGCTTTGGTGCAAAGTAGACTGCGGCCAAAAAAAAAAAAAAAACCCAACCAACCAACCAAACAAACACCACACACACAAACACACACAAAAGTCTGTAGCTTCTGGATCTATGTTTTATTTGAATATGTGGAACAGTTTGACATTTTAAACAGCCCCTAACTGTGAATGTGGGTTGTCTAACTTGATGCAACTAAAGTGTAAGGTGAGAGGCTGACAGAATGGAAAAGCAGCTCAAAATCTCTTAACATTAGCCTGAAATAAAAGTCTGTAGCTTCTGGATCTATGTTTATTTGAATATGTGGAACAGTTTGACATTTTAAACAGCCCCTAACTGTGAATGTGGGTTGTCTAACTTGATGCAACTAAAGTGTAAGGTGAGAGGCTGACAGAATGGAAAAGCAGCTCAAAATCTCTTAACATTAGCCTGAAAGTCCACACATTTGAAGAAGAATTGTAAGAGTGTTGTTCATTCGCAATATGAATGTTGTTCATTAGCTGATGTGAAGTATTGTTTTTACTCTTAATTTTGAAATGTTGTCTTTTTAATTAATTTCCTAATTGTGAAAAACATTTTAGAAATGTATGTAGCATGAGTGGCTTGCCTATGCACCAAATGTCGACTGAGGGATCTACAGTTACAAAGGCAGGTTAACAGAAAGACCAGATATTGGGTTCTAATTCTGACTCTGCTACAGTAGAGCTTTGTGACTTGGGCTGATCATTTACCTCTCTGGACCTATGTACTTTCAACATTAAAATAAAGGGGTTTGTCAAGCTGCTGGTTCAGAGAATTCCAAAGGGAATGAAGATTTTAATCACAGCAGGATTTCCATAATTCATCCTCCTCCACTAACAATACTTACTGAACTCCTGACATACAAAGGATTCTTAGAAATTTAAATAAATGAAACATCTTGTCTTCTTTCGTAGAGATGTGTTATTGACCGAGATACATTCAGAAAAGACAAGTGGTAAGACACTGGGCAACAAAACAGATATATGTACTATTAGAAAACAAAAAGTTTTAAGCTTTACTCTTTTAGTGTTGTCATTGTCCCCCCCTCCCTAACCCAAAAAGTCAGGTAAGAAGACAAAGTGATGCTATAAAGGATTAGGAAATGGAGGAAGAATTTAAGATTCAGTGAAACAGTAGCTCTAGAGGCATGTGTGGGAAGGGGAAATGTGTAGATAAGAAAGAGGGACACTGATGTAAGCTTTTATATACGGATAGATGAACGACAGAATACTACTGTATATCCCAGAGAACTATATTCAATATCCTAGGATAAACCATAATGGAAGAGAATATAAAAATACTGTTTCTATAGGTATAACTGAAATCACTTTGCTGTACAGCAGTAATTAACACAACACTATAAATCAACTATACCTCAATAAAAAACTTCAGGCCAAAAATTTATAAAAATAAAAGATTCTGTCAGTTTAAAAGAAGAATTAAAAATAATAAAAGGTCTATTTACATCAGAATTTTACAGCTTCAGCATTATTCCACATTTAGGGCCAGATAATTTGTGTTGAGGAGAGAAAGCTTTCTTGTGCATTGTAAGATATTTGGTAGCATCCTCAACCCTTGCCTACTAGAGAGCAGGAGCACCCATTCCGTCCTCCCTTGCATTATGAGGTGAAGTGAGGTGAGGTGAGGTGAGGACGCTCAGTCGTGTCCGACTCTTTGAGACCCCGTGGACTGTAACCTACTAGGCTTCTCTGTCCATGGGATTCTCCAGGCAAGAATACTGGAGTGGATTGCCATTTCCTTCTCCAGGGGATCTTCCCGACCCAGGGATCGAACCCAGGTCTCCCGCATTGGAGGCAGACGCTTTAACCTCTGAGCCACCAGGGAAGGCCACCCCTCGCATTATGAGGACCACACATATACTTGTTGTTGTAAGTTGTTAAGTCATGTCTGACTCTTGCAACCCCATGGACTATAGCCTGCCAGGCTCCTCTGTCTATGGGATTCTCCAGGCAAGAATACTGGGGTGATCTGCCATTTCCTTCTTCAGGTGATCTTGACCCAGGGATCAAACCCATGTCCCCTGCATTGGTGGATGGATTTTTTTACCCCTAAGCCACCAGGGAAGCCTACACATATATTTGCTGCTGCTAAGTCGCCTCAGTTGTGTCCGACTCTGTGTGACCCCATAGATAGCAGCCCACCAGGCTCCCCAGTCCCTGGGATTCTCCAGGCAAGAACACTGGAGTAGGTTTTCATTTCCTTCTCCAATGCGTGAAAGTGAAAAGTGAAAGTGAAATCACTCAGTCGTGTCCAACTCTTAGCGATCCCCATGGACTGCAGCTTACCCGGCCCTCCGTCCATGGGATTTTCCAGGCAAGAGTACTGGAGTGGGATGCCATTGCCTTCTCTGACACATATATTTAGGAAGTGTCAAATATTCCCTGGGAACAATATGGCCTCCCGTTGAGAATCACAGGTTTAAATATTTCCCAAGGCCAAATCATCTTGGTATTTCTATGAATTTTGTGAACGCTCTCTGACATGTGTGGCTTGTGACTTTAAGAACCAGGGATTGATGCTTTGGGAAATTATCAATTTTTCCATATGGTAGATGAAACTAAAATTAAGAAATTGCTTCCAAAAGCATGGTTTGAGAAAAAGCCAAGGATGTGGCTATACAACATTTCACTGAAACTTTTTATTGAAACTCTGAAAGACCGAAAGCTCAGCATACTCAGGAGCAGGAGATTGAGGTCATAGATCTTCTCCATCAGATAAAAGGGCCCTGGGAAGCTTAAGGACATTGTCTCTCAGCCATCTCAGTAGAAACTAAAAATAGAGAAGAGATTATCCACAGATGATCTGTGGAAGGACCTTTCATCTAGTGGAGTGAACATCCATGAAATTCATACCCACAAGTCTCTTGAGAATTTTGTATCAGCAGAAATACGGCCAGGTTGGCCTGAAAGGCACAGGGAAATTTCAGAGGTTCTCAGACTCAACCATCTCCTGATTGGAGGTAGATTGATAAAACTCAGTTTAAATTGCATGAAAGAAGTAAGGATGGGTCTAAGGGCAAAACCAGGGCATAAAGGGTGAAGCCCAGGGCACAAGGGTTAGAACTGAGGGTCACAGAAATCTAGACAGCTTAAAAAGTTGGACAGACTGAATTTCAAAACTGCTTTGTATTAATGATTGCTTTTTATTTTCCACTGACCTCATTTTGAATCTGACTATCTGTAACTATTATCCTATTCCTGCCCTACCTTTATATGTTAGGTGTGAATAACTCATTTTTAAAAATTCTGTAGGTTCATAGAAGGTTCATAAATTGAGGTCAAGGCCTTAACTGCACTTGATGTAGATGATTGAGATGTGAGATTTAGGACTTTGAATTGATGAGCTTTAGATGAGACTTTTTAGACTCTGAGTGATACTGTTATTGGATGAGACCCTTGGAAACCTTAGTGCTAAGTCACTTCAGTCGTGTCTGACTCTGTGTGACCCCATAGACAGCAGCCACCAGGCTCCCCCGTCCCTGGGATTCTGCAGGCAAGAACACTAGAGTGGGTTGCCATTGGATGCTGTAAATATATTTTGCGTTTAGAAGCTATGTGAATCTTTGGCAACAGTAGCCTGGATTGCAGTAGGCAAAATTTCTAAAATGCTACCTACCTTCCCCAAATATGTCCCACCCTAATTCATGACTTTAGAAGCTAGATGAGCAGGAAATTGGATGCATAAGAAGTGGAAAGAAAGAGGCAAACTTTTGAAATGAATTATTTGGAGAATGCAGGAGAATAATAGGAAACCTATTGCAAACAGAAGAATGTAATATAAAAGCAGGATATAGCATTAGTACATAGAAATCAATATAGCTTTGTATATATAAAAGTTAGATGATATAATAGAGGACTCAAATGAAAATTGCAACAAAGAAAATGGGATACCTAGTCATAAAAATTTACAAGATTTCCAAAAGTTAAATGAGAAAAACCTATAATATTCCTGAAAGACCCCAAACAGATTTGAGCAAGTGGAAAAGTTTGTAATGCTCTTAGATAAAAAGACTCAGTATCATAAATATATTAATCCTTCTTTATTTGTTTTGTAAGTTTAATATAATCCCAATAAAAACACTAAGGCATTTTTAAACGATGCTATCTAAGTTGATTTTTAAATTTACATGAAAAATAGACATGCAAAGATAGTAGCAGAAGAACCTTTCAAAGTAAGGATGCCAGTGGTGGGGATGCTGCTATGTTATAAACCCTTTATTGTGAGTATGACATTTGTGGCTGATAGATGAATGGCATAGAGTGTAGAATTTAGCCTGTGTAAATGGAAATTTGGTATTTGTTAAAAATGGTATTCAGGCTTTCCAGGTGGCACTATGATAAAGAACCCACCGGACAGTGTAGGAGATGTAAGAGATGAGGGTTTGATTCCTAGGTTGGGAAGATCCCCTGGAGGAGGGCATGACAATTCATTCCAATATTCTTGCCTGGAGAATCCCAAGGACAGAGGAGCCTGGTGGTCTACAGTCCATAGGGTCACAAAGAGTCTGACACAACTAAAGAGACTTAGCACATGTGCAAAAATGGTATTCATATCTTTAGGGGAAAGTTAAACTTTTAAATTAATGGTATTGAGATATTTGAAAAAGATACAATTAGATCTGTACTTCATTCCATGTACCAGGATAAATTCCAAATTGAATAGAGATCTAAGTGCAAAAATCTAAATATACAGCTCCTGAAAGTATGGATGAATCATTTAAAAACTAGAAGTAGGAATACTTAACAACCATGACTCAAAATCCATAACATTTAAAATAATTAGATCCAGTTACCTTTTTAAAATTGGATGATTAAAGTCAAGATCAGTTCAGTTCAGTTCAGTCGCTCGGTCGTGTCCGACTTTTTGCTACCCCATGAATCGCAGCCTGTCAGGCCTCCCTGTCCATCACCAACTCGCGGAGTTCACTCAGACTCATGTCCATCGAGTCAGTGATGCCATCCAGCTATCTCATCCTTGGTAGTCTCCTTCTCCTCCTGCCCTCAACCTCTCCCAGCATCAGAGTCTTTTCCAGTGAGTCAACTCTTCACATGAGGTGGCCAAAGTACTGGAGTTTCAGCTTTAGCATCACTCCTTCCAAAAAAATTCCAGGGTTGATCTCCTTCAGAATGGGCTGGTTGGATCTCCTTGCAGTCCAAGGAACTCTCAAGAGTCTTCTCCAACACCGCAGTTCAAAAGCATCAATTCTTCGGCCCTCAGCCTTCTTCACAGTCCAACTCTCACATCCATACATGACCACTGGAAAAACCATAGCCTTGACTAGATGAACCTTAGTTGGCAAAGAAATGTGTCTGCTTTTGAATATACTATCTAGGCTGGTCATAATCAAGATAGGCAAAGTAAAAAAAATTTTTTTGAATTTATACAAAGGGCTATTATCACTAAAATATAAATAGCTACTGTAATTGAAGAGGGGGAAAAATAATAACCCAATTGAAAAATGAATTAAACATAAACAAGGAATTCACAGGAAAGGTCATTAATCTCACTCATAACTGGTAAAGTCCAAATTAAATTATATAGTCATTTCTCATGTGTCAGTTTGATAGAAATATAAACATTTGGAAATAGAAAAGTTTGGTAAGGCTAAGGGGAAACAGTCACTCTCATATTTTGTGGGAATGAAACTTGTGCACCCCCTATTGATGGACTTTTGGTAGCATCTCTAAAAATTATATATGCATTTATCTGATGTGCTACAGTTCATGGGATTATGAAGAGTTGGACATGACTTAGCGACTGTACAGCAATCTTTTTCTCAGGAATCTCTCTTCTAGGAATCTAGCTTAAAAATGCAGTGTAAGAATATGAGATGACTTATGCTCAAGATTATTCACTGTGGCATTTTTTTTATAGTAGCAAAAGATAGAAATCAACACCAATGTTCATCAACTGGTCACTGGTTGAATAAGCTATGGTGCATTCAGACAATGTAATATCATGTAGGTATTAAAAAAAAATGAAGAAGTTATTTACATACTCATGTAGCATGAGAACCAGGGTATAATTTTAGGGAAAACACAAAGTACAGAAAAATGTATATGCTATATGAATTTTTGTGTGGAAAAAAGGGGGTTAAATGTATAAATAAAACTGCAAATATTTGAAAAGGAAATACTAAAGAATTAATTAAAAAGGAATAAAAACTATTACCTGTGGGGAAGTAAGCAACAGAATGGAGCAGACAATGATAGAAATGTGGCTTCTCTGAATGTAATCAGTTATATTGCTTTGACCTTAGAATCATGTAAATGTTTTACATATTCAATTTTATTTTTTTTTCCATTGACTCTTTTTTTTTAAGGTTGAACATTCTGTATTTCTTTTTTTTTTTTAATACTTCATTCTGTGTTACAATACTGTATTGGTTTTGCCATACATTGACATGAATCAGCCACAGGTGTACACAATCTCCCAATGCCGAAGCCCCCTCCCAGCTCCTACCCCATATCATCTCTCTGGATCATCCCGTGCACCAGCCCCAAGCATCCTGTATCCTGTATTGAGCATAGACTGGTGCTTCGTTTCTTATACGATAGTATACATGTTTCAATGCCATTCTCCCAAATCATCCCACTCTCCTCCTCTCCCCAATTTTAAATAGAGAGAAAAAAAGAAGAAAGCAATTCCTAGAGACTGAAAAAATTATAAACATATGTTACTGACAGGAATACAGAAAGAATATTTTCTCACACATTGGTGGTGTGAATTAAAACATTTTTTGAAAGCAACCTGCTTGGAAATATCTATTAAAATGGTGTATGTGTATGTGTGTTGACCTAATAATTCTAATCCTAGGAATCCAGATCAAAGAGAGAAAAACATCCAAGGATATATGGATGTCAACATTTATTGCAGCAAAATTCTTGAAGTAAAATCCTTGTGTTTCTTGGAATGACTGACAAAATCATTGTGCATTTACACAATGGAACATTTTATAGTGCTAAAAAGGATGATTTGGAGCTCTACTGGCAGACAGAGGAATTTCTATAGTAGTTTTGAATGATAAGGACAAGATAGAGAAAACTATATAATCTAACTTTTGTAGAACAATGAGGGAGTTGTAAAGGTGTGACTATGGGTGTGTGTGATTATATGATAAAGAGGAAAATAATTAGAACTGCATAGGAATAAGAATTTACCTGTGGAGTTGAGACAAATGTCAGGGAGCCAGAAGGCCAAGCAAAAAAACTTGAGGGGGTGGGTGGTGCGGGAAACTGCTTTAAAATGGATAAAAAACAAAGTTTGTTTGCATTTGCATAATTTGATTGCATTCATTTTGCTTACCTGTAAAAAATTTGACCATGTGATAAAACAGGCCAACATTTTAGAAAAGATGTGCAGTTATAATCTTTGGTATGGTAGGCATAATTAATGTTGACTGAAAGCTTTGAAAAGAAAGAATAGGTATGAGAGAAAAAGAAAAACGATCAGCATTGGAATATTTGGAGGAAAGAGAAATCTGAAAGACTATGAAAAGTTGAAGACTTGAAGAACAAATGCTTTAGCAACCAAATATCAGCTTCACGTTCTGTGTAAATGTAGGGTTTAGAAAGACTTGTTAACATGCCTGCTTCTTCAGCAAAGCCTTTCCTTGACTCAAACAGAAATGATGGTTTTCTTCTTAAAACCACCTGTGATCTAGTATATGGCTGTAAATATCTCGTTGTGTTATAATTATTTCCATGCACTTTCTCTCCTTTGACCTCTTTGTCATCTTTCCTATCAACATTTATGTAAGCTTGATGTTTATGTTGATATCTTGCATAGATGGCATTTTATGAATATTTCTCAAAATTAAAAGGATAAGGTTAGAACCTAGGTTTTCTTTCTCTAAGTCTACTCTGCTGCTCTGAAAATACAAGTTATGTAGTCTAGTTCCATTTGAAGTTTCTGAAAGACTTATTTTGTTATTATTTTTATCTGTAATATCCCAAAAGAGCAGGGGTGCCATTCAGGAAATGAAGAATGGAAATATGTACAAAGGAGAAAAAGTGAGACTAGTTCCATTCCTGTTAGTCTGTGTGGCTGTGAAGCTCTGTTATGTAAGTTAACAGTAGAATAACTAAACCATCTTCTCCTCTTTAGGCAAGTAAGTCTGGGGGAAAGGCTTGAGCAACCTCTTTGGTTATGGCATTTGCAAGCTCAGAAATAATGGATTGAGGGAATTAGGTCTAAGGTGGCCTTTTTTACCCCTATAGTTCCAAGAGATGATCTATATCATGGACCACCTCTACTTTAGGAAGCGAAAGACCTGGGCTCCAAAAAATGAAAAGCTCTCTTTCTGCTCTCCAACATTTCACTTTCTTTCTGCATTCTTAGTCTAAATTATACTTCTGTGTTACACATCCACTCTTTCAGAGTAAGGGTGCATGCCTAGCGCTATGCAAAATCTCTCCATCACCATTTTATTCTTCTCATTCCTATTGAAATCACAAGCTTTTGGGCTTAAATTGCCTACGTGTGGTCTTAGTTCATTTCAAAAATACTAAATCTATTCAACAGTTTGGAGTTATAGGAGCAAGGTGATAAAATGTGTGCTTTTCCATTTCAGGGACCTATGTGCATAAATATCTCTAAGTGATAAAACCTTATAGCTTCATACTTTTCAAATGTAAGATAAGTTCCCTATGTGAAGTTGAAAGTCTAAGAAAAATGTTACATTTTCATAATATAGTATTCCTTACTTAGCCATTTCAATCACTTGATACACATATTATTACAGAGCATGGATCTCTGTCCTGCACATTTCTCTTCTCATGTGTCTGGTTTTGAAAACAAGAAGAAATTTCCAACCTTCAAAATAAAATAATGATAAAAGTAGCCCTTTATGTAAGAACTATCTTGGAATAAGCCATATGTAGAAACACAGAACCAATAGGAGATATATATAATGTGCATGCTTGCTAAGTTGCTTCAGTCATGTCCAACTCTGAGACCCTGTGGCCTGAAGCCTACCAAGCTGCTCTGTCCATGTGATTCTCTAGGCAAGAATACTGGAGTGGGTTGCCATGCCCTTCTCCAGGGGGTCTTCCTGGACCACCGTGTCTCCTGCATTGCAGGCAGATTCTTTACCACTGAGCCACCAGTAAGCCCATATATATATATGTGGATTTTATATGTATGTTTGTTATAACTACAACAAAAATCTATAAGGATTTTATGCACATACATTGTATTTATCTTATATGTAAACATATACAAATATATAACACACATATATAACATGCATATATAGTAAATATATAATATATATTATACATAACATA
>SJYC01087620.1:0-14863 GCA_006408675.1 Madoqua kirkii
TAACATACACATATAAAGCCCCATATATATAGATATAATTCAAACAGATATATATGTATATAATGTATACATATAAAATTCATATATATATTGGTAATATATATATAATACATGTAATATATAGAGAGAGAGTGAGAGAGGGAGACAGAGAGAGAATGTAAGGAATTGGCTCACACAACTATGGAGATCGAGAAGTCCCAGCATCTGTAGTCCTCAAACTGGAGACACAGGATAGCTGCTGGTGTCTTTCCAGCCCGAGTTTAAAAGGCTAAGAACTGCCAGCGCCACTGTGCAAGTTTCAGCTGAGGGCGGGAAGACTGCTGTCCCAGCTCAAGTCATCAGGAGGGCAAAGTTCCCCCTCACTCAGTCTTTTCCTTCTATTTAGGTTTTCAGTGATCGGGTGAGAGCCATCCACATGAGGGAGGGCAATCTGCTCCACTCAATTCAAATGTCGTCTCATCCAGAAACACTCTCATACACATACCCAGAACGTTGTTTGATCAAATGTCTGGATACCCTGTGGTCCAGTCAAATTGACACATAAAATTAATCATCACACCATATGAAACCACAGCACCATTCTCTGAAAAATAACCTTTGCAGGCACGACTATAACACTAAGGATATTTGACTTTCCTCAAATAATACTCATAGAAGCTATTAGAATTTGCAAATATGGGCTGCCAAGCCATTTTTACTGCTGAATAGATTTATGAACAATCAATTGTGTATTATAGGTACAGTTTATTTCATCTATTGTTTGGATTGGCGCTCCATATAAATCTTAATTTGCCACCATTTTGGTAAAGTTCCAATTTCTATTATTAGATAGATCAATTGCTCTTATTTAGAAATGTTTTATGTAACAATTTTCCAAAAGAGTTTTAAATAAATTATCTGCCTGACAGTTTTTTTTCTCACCAAGATAATTAATTTTATATTTTCTCTCCATCATTAAGTATTTTAAATATGCAAGTCTGCTGGCATTTAGTACCGTCTGTCACAGCAGTGCCAAAAATCCTGCAGAACTTGTTTTCAGAGATCTTGCTTACAAGCTTCCTTAATAGGGTATAATTTGCATAAAATAAGCTTAAATTGATTATATATTTCTGATAAAATTCTCTATTTCACATGACTGAAATGAGGGAAGGCATATGTGTCACCACTGGCTGGATTTCCTTGCTTTCTGATGAAATGGCTGTCTGCCACTCTGAGCACAGAACATTGTACTGAAGTCAGGAAACAATTTGTCAACGTTCCTTTTAACACTGTGGTTATTCATTCTGTGATGCTTAAACATGTACATACCTGATTAGCAAGCTGCAACCAAATAGAGATAAGCAAAAACATTTAATAAAAAAAAGCAAAAAAGAAAAGGAAACACTTTTAATAATAACTCACCAAACCCTGAACTTCACTGTACTAGAATTAGTGGTATACAAGATGGAAATTTGGAAAATGTTTGCTTGGATTTTGGGTGGCAAATTGCATTGAAAGTTATTCATTCAGCACCCAAGAGCCAGTTCAAAGCTGAAAAGCCCATAAAAGCTTAAATGTATTTTCTCTGCCTGCTAAGAAACATCATAAACCTTCTGTTGCTTCAACGATATTTATTGAGTGTCTACTAGTAGCAAGGGTAGACACTTTACTACAGAAAAAATGAAACCTGCTTATGCCCTTTGGAGCCTAAGGGAGACACACATTAACTAAATAATCACACATGGAATGTAACATTGTAAACAGAGACAGACTGGAAAAAGAAGGCTATAGACTGACCCAGCCCAATTTGCTAGTTTGCAGTGATAAAGTTATTTATAGTAGGTAAAGGTGGGCTCCAAAAATTAATTTCAGTGGAGATTGCATTTTCCCTACTTACCTCCTCCCTACTACATGTCAGCTACAGTGACAGTAAGCCTCAAATGGAATCCTGTCACACAAAGAGTTGTAAACTGGCATCCATAAAGAAACACAAATGAATTCATGACCTCGTCTGTAAGGTTCATGAAGTCCCAACCTTTGGTCCTTAAATTGAGCAGAGCTACTCAATTGTAATGGGCAGAGAGATCACTGGGGATCTTGTTCACGTGCAGATGTGTATAAGAGACAGGGATATTTGACTTTCCTCAAATAATACTCATAGAAGCTATTAGAATTTGCAAATATGGGCTGCCAAGCCATTTTTACTGCTGAATAGATTTATGAACAATCAATTGTGTATTATAGGTACAGTTTATTTCATCTATTGTTTGGATTGGCGCTCCATATAAATCTTAATTTGCCACCATTTTGGTAAAGTTCCAATTTCTATTATTAGATAGATCAATTGCTCTTATTTAGAAATGTTTTATGTAACAATTTTCCAAAAGAGTTTTAAATAAATTATCTGCCTGACAGTTTTTTTTCTCACCAAGATAATTAATTTTATATTTTCTCTCCATCATTAAGTATTTTAAATATGCAAGTCTGCTGGCATTTAGTACCGTCTGTCACAGCAGTGCCAAAAATCCTGCAGAATCTTGTTTTCAGAGATCTTGCTTACAAGCTTCCTTAATAGGGTATAATTTGCATAAAATAAGCTTAAATTGATTATATATTTCTGATAAAATTCTCTATTTCACATGACTGAAATGAGGGAAGGCATATGTGTCACCACTGGCTGGATTTCCTTGCTTTCTGATGAAATGGCTGTCTGCCACTCTGAGCACAGAACATTGTACTGAAGTCAGGAAACAATTTGTCAACGTTCCTTTTAACACTGTGGTTATTCATTCTGTGATGCTTAAACATGTACATACCTGATTAGCAAGCTGCAACCAAATAGAGATAAGCAAAAACATTTAATAAAAAAATGCAAAAAAGAAAAGGAAACACTTTTAATAATAACTCACCAAACCCTGAACTTCACTGTACTAGAATTAGTGGTATACAAGATGGAAATTTGGAAAATGTTTGCTTGGATTTTGGGTGGCAAATTGCATTGAAAGTTATTCATTCAGCACCCAAGAGCCAGTTCAAAGCTGAAAAGCCCATAAAAGCTTAAATGTATTTTCTCTGCCTGCTAAGAAACATCATAAACCTTCTGTTGCTTCAACGATATTTATTGAGTGTCTACTAGTAGCAAGGGTAGACACTTTACTACAGAAAAAATGAAACCTGCTTATGCCCTTTGGAGCCTAAGGGAGACACACATTAACTAAATAATCACACATGGAATGTAACATTGTAAACAGAGACAGACTGGAAAAAGAAGGCTATAGACTGACCCAGCCCAATTTGCTAGTTTGCAGTGATAAAGTTATTTATAGTAGGTAAAGGTGGGCTCCAAAAATTAATTTCAGTGGAGATTGCATTTTCCCTACTTACCTCCTCCCTACTACATGTCAGCTACAGTGACAGTAAGCCTCAAATGGAATCCTGTCACACAAAGAGTTGTAAACTGGCATCCATAAAGAAACACAAATGAATTCATGACCTCGTCTGTAAGGTTCATGAAGTCCCAACCTTTGGTCCTTAAATTGAGCAGAGCTACTCAATTGTCAATGGGCAGAGAGATCACTGGGGATCTTGTTCACGTGCAGTAGGCCTGGGAAAGGGCCTGTTCAGTTCAGTTCAGTTCAATTGCTCAATCGTGTTGGATTCTTTGTGACCCCATGGACTGCAGCACACCAGGCTTCCCTGTCCATCACCAACTCCTGGAGTTTACCCAAACTCATGTCTGTTGAGTCGGTGATGCCATCCAACCGTCTCATCTTCTGTTGTCCCCTTTTCCTCCTGCCTTCAGTCTTTCCCAGGATCGAGGTCTTTTCAAATAAGTCAACTCTTCTCATTAGGTGGCCAAAATATTGGAGTTTCAGCTTCAACATCAGTCCTTCCAATGAACACTCAGGATTGATTTCCTTTAGGATGGACTGGTTGGATCTCCTTGCAGTCCAAGGGACTCTCAAGAGTCTTCTCCAACTCCACAGTTCAAAAGCATCAATTCTTAGGTGCTCAACTTTCTTTATAGTCCAACTCTCACATCCATACATGACTATTGGAAAAACCGTAGCCTTGACTAGACAGACTTTTGTTGGCAAAATAATGTCTCTGCTTTTTAATATGCTATCTAGGTTGATCATAGCTTTTCTTCCAAGGAGCAAGCATATTTTAATTTCATTAATTTCAGGGGAAGGGCCTGAAAGTCTACACTTCCAGCTAGCTCTCACATGTGGCTGACACTGCTCCCAGACTACATTTTGAGCAACAAGACTCTTAGATCTGTATTAAAAGTCCACTTGAAATTAATGTGATAGCATTTCAACAGCAAGAGTCAGGTGTCAACAGCCTCTGTAAGCATCCGATGCCTAAATTTGACACACTTCTGAAAAGTTTATGCTACTGCAGCCTCTCAATTTTTTGTCCTATTTCTGCAGAGGCAGGGGAAGGTATATGAGATTTCTAGCCAATCCGCATTTAAAAAATACTACTCATTAAACCAATGAGAAATGTAATGTGCTGAACATCAAGCCCTTTGGTGAATTAGAGATACCTGTCAACTTTGTGTTGCTGCCCCTGGAGTGTAGAGTTTTATTAGAGCTTTAAAAGACCCTGATGCTGGCTAAGACTGAAGACAAAAGGAAAAGAGAGTGGCAGAGGATGAGTACCATCACCAACTCAACAGACATGAATTTGAGCAAACTCCCGGAAATAGTGGAGGACAGCGGAGCAGTCCATGGGTCACAAAGAATTGGACATGACTTAGCTACTGAACAACAACAAAAATCACACCCTGAGTGAGGGTGTTTTATATTAAGGTCATTCAACTATGAATGAAGCATATTTAAGATAAAAACTAAGACACACAAATGCTCTGTGTATGCTGAAGCATTTACAAATAATGAGCAAAGTAATTTATGAACAAAGTAAATGGTCTATAACCTGGGTTCTGTGCATGCTTAGATTAAAGAAACCTGGCCCACACTGACAAAGGCTTCTCTGGGCACGAGTTGAAGTCTATAGGATGGGGACGGATTGTTTTGGAAATGAGAACATTTCAGGCAAAGGGCTTATGCTAAGCCCTTCCCAAACAAGAGTGAGACAATGCCGTACAGCATACTGCCATCAGATGCTTGTGTTGGTCACAGTGGCTTTTTCAGGAGTGGACCAAGGAACACAGTTCTCTGTTCTTCTTTTCCTAGGGGCATAGAGTCTCAGCGTTAGAGTGTACTTGACAGCTTCAGAGTCACAGTCCCCTCTCTGATTAAGCTGTAAACTGACCTTCCTTGCCATTCAGTTTTGTTTGTGTCTAACTGATTGTGCCCCAGTTAATACCTGGACAGACAATCCACATTTCTCCAGACTGTAAGGAAGTCTTTGGCTTCCCAGAGAGGAATTCACTGAGTCAGCTAAGAAAATCAAACACTGTTAAGGAAAAGCATCTGTTAACAAAATAAAACTTTGCATTTGGTTCAAAAGATGCCTTCCTATCCCATTCAAATTCACTTTGTTGTTGTTGTTTAATTGCTAAGTCATGCTCAACTCTTTTGTGACCCCATGGACTATATAGCTCACCACGCTCCTTGTCCATGGGATTTTCCAGGCAAGAATACTGGAGTGGCTTGCTATTTCCTTCTCCAGGGGATCTTCTGCACCCAGGGATTGAACTTGCATTTCTAGCATTGACAGGTAGATTGTTTACTACTGAGCTACCTGGGAGGCCTTTTTTCAAGCTCACATGGTTCCAGACTAAACCTGGGGACAAGTGACAGTTATTTAGATGCATCTGCAAAAACAGCACTTTTAAGTGACAATAACATAAACATAAGTTGTAATGGATAAATTTTTGATTTGGGGAAGTTTGTAGGATGTGAAATTTGTCCTCGAAGTGAGACATTAGTCTTCTTATCTTTTACTTTTTCTAACTATTCAAAACAAAATGTAATCACAGAGAATGCATTGATATTTGTTCTTTTTATCTGATATCCTTCACAACTTATTGACAACATGGTGGGCTTTTCTTCTTGGACTCAGACTTTACTGAACTATGCCTGCAGTCACCCAGTTTTATCTCCTGACAACCCTTTACTCCTGCACCACATCCTACCAAAGAAGAGTATGCGATACACAGAGAAAAGGCTGAGGTAAAGAAGGGAACACAGACCAACTTCTGGGGCAACACCAAAGGTTTTGCTTGTAAAACTAATGAGCCTTTTAGAAGATGTCAATGCATCATCTTCAGAACTATATTTTAAGGCAAGAATATTGGAGTGGGTTCCTGTTCTCTTCTCCAGGGGATCTTCCCTACCCAGGCATTGAACTCTGGCTCCTGCATTGCAGACAGATTCTTTACCATCTAAACCACCAGAGAAGTTCCCTGAAACCAGTGAGCCTTTTAGAAGATGCAAATACATCATCTTCAGAACTATATTTTAGGGACTTCCCTGGCATTACAGTGGTCAAGACTTCACCTTCCCATGCAGAAGATGTGGATCTGATCGTTGGTCCGGAAGCTACGATGCCTCTTGGCCAAAAAACCAGAAACAATAAAACAGAAGCAATATTGTGACAAATTAAATCAAGACATTGAAAGTGACCCACATCAAAATGAACTTTTAGAAAAAATATTTTTTAATCCTCAAGTGGCAACACAACCCAGCAAGTATGTCTGATTTTACCTTAAAAATCTGTATATACACACTTTTATATGATATATGTATGTGATATGTATATATGATTTACACATACATAAAATTCACCTTTAAGTCAGTTAAGATAAATGTCCAGACTAAGGTTATTGGAGTTAAAGACAGGAAGAGCTCTTATATACACATATGTTATCTCCAGCAAGTCTGGATTGTGCTGTGAGTTATAAAATACCTGATAGTAACTTCAGTGTTTTTGAAGATGTACTTACCTTTGACTGTGTGAGGATTTATTGGTTGAGATTATAAGCTCGTTAGTAATAAAGAGAAAGTTGTACTGGCGGAACTCTAATTCTGCTGTGCGATTTTGAATTCCACTTCACCAAAATTGTGTTTAGTGGGGTAAAATGTGTGCTTGCTTATCAGCCCCGCCACCTCCTGTTTTAACTGCTTTCTCCAGGGCCTCTACCAGGCTCCTTCAGAACTTGTACAGGCTAGAAACAGAAACGGCTTCTAAATACGTTTAGATAAGCTCATGGATGGGCTGTGTAATTAATTATGAAGGGAGGCTGGCATGGTTCGTGTTACCTCCCTGGCCTTTTTATGGTTGAGATCAGAGGCAATAAACATGCTCTCCTGCCAAATTGCTATCAGAGACAAAAAGGATAACTACATGCACTGACCTCATGAATGAACATTTTTAGACCTTTTAAATCACCTTCTATTTTTAAGAAACAGAGCAAACACATAATATCTCTGGTAGATTTGCTTAAGCAGTTCAGGCTAAATCTGCTAGGAGGAATGGTCCATTATAACTGAGCAAGGCAGGACACAATCTTGAAAGGCAGGGCTGCCAACATTGCCAAGTTGCAAATGTGGCTTTAGTCAAAATGTAATTGTAAGGTATTGAAGTAATTTGCTAGTTATGCAACTATTTTTTATAGTCATAAACTTAAAAAGTAATTGTGAAACTGTCCGATGGTGCAAGGGAGTTCATTATCCCATTCTACTTTTATGTGCTTTTGATATTTTCCATAATAAAAAAATTTTTAAAAATTGTTAGTAATGCTCTTATTGAATAAAAGAACTATAAAAAGTACATGCTTGGCCTTACCAATTTGTAGCTAAACCTGATATTATTTAGTCATGTTTAACACTTGACCACTCAGTGGGCCATGAGCTCAAAAAGATTTGAAATGTAGGGGAGAGTGGGAAGCACAGAGCTGTTTGCCCAGGCAACTCAGAGTTCTGTTATTGCCAAGATCAGAGAAAATTTGAGAGGCAAAAGAAATCATCTGGCTCCCCAATATGGGCATCACCACTGCCAGGGCTCAAATTGGAGATAAACAGCCTGGTATCCGAATAGAAACAGGAGGGAAAGAACTGAGAATAACCAGAGAGGTGAGGGATTAGGTCAAAATAAGACTGATCCCAGGCTTTTCCTTCAGGACTGCAGTACTTTGTATGGAAATTTCTGATTATCTGAGAAGCACTAAAAGTCAGCAAGGGATCAAGACCTACCTGCTCACCCTATAGTTTTAAAGGAAATTGTTCCTTTTAGAATCACAGATTTGGAAAAATATTAGTAATTCTTCCAGGCTTCCCTTATGGCTCAGATGGTAAAGAATCTGCCTGCAGTGTAGGAGACCTGGGTTCCATCCCTGTGTCAGGGAGATCTCCTGGAGAAGGAAATGGCAACCCACTCCAGGGTTCTTGCCTGGAGAAACCCATGGTCAGAAGATCCTGGTGGCCTATAGTCCATGAGGTCGCAAAAAGCCTGACATGGCTGAAGTGACTTAACAAACAACTCTATGAAAACAGAGAATGCCTTTGCTAATGGGTGCCTCTGTGGTTTGCAGATCTCTTCATTACCTTCACTAGATGACAAAAAGAAGCGGTAACAGTAAGAAATAAAAAACATTCTGCGTTACCTAATCACCTCTATCAGATTTTCTATTTTTGTGGTCCAGGTTGTTGAGTAAATTTTCATGACTCAATCTGGCCAAGATCAGAGATAAAACAAATTCAGTTTCATAGGATTTGTTGCTGTTGTTCAGTCACTAAGTCATGTCTGACTCTTTGCAACCTCATGAACTGCAGGATGCCAGGCTTCCCTGTCTTTCACTATCTCCATGAGTTTGCTCAAACTCATGTCCATTGAGTCGGCAATGCTATCTAACCATTTCATCCTCTGTCACCCCCTTCTCCTTCTGCCTTCAAGTCTTTCCAAGCATCAGGGTCTTTTCCAATGAGTCGTCTCTACCCACCAGGTGGCCAAAGTATTGGAGCTTAGCTTTCTTTACGATCCAGCTCTAACATCCATATATGACTACTGGAAAAACCATAGCTTCAATGGACATTTGTTGGCAAAGTGATTGTCTCTTATTTTTAATATGCTGTCTATGTTTGTCATAGCTTTCCTTCCAAAAAGCAAGCATCTTTTAATTTCATGGTTGCAGTCATCATCCACAGTGATTTTAGAGCTCAAGAAAATAAAATCTGTAACTATCCCCCCCTTTTCCCCTTATATCTGTCATGAAGTAATGGGACCAGACACCATGATCTTAGTTTTTTAATGGTGAGATTTTCACTCTCCTCCATGGGATAGCACAAGGAAAGGTGCAGCTAGGAAAGGTGCCACATATACCTAAGACCATCTGCATCATCCTGTCACCAGATATTTGTTAGTTCCAGAAACCTCACAATAGAACTGTTTGAAATTTCTGTATTCCACTGACTTAAATTTCTTTGAGCCATTCTATCACAGTCCCTTCTAGAGTGAGTTGTATCTTTCATGACAAGAATCATGTTTGGCAAGCTGCAAATGGAGGCAGAGACAGTTTTATCTATAAGATTGAATATATTCCTAGGGTGGTATTCATTGAGAATCTTCCTTCTATTTTCACTGCCAAACTTTTCCAGCTTTAACAGCAGTGGCAGTTCTCTGGTCTTCAGCAAATAGAGATGCTGTTGTCACATCATTAGATGTTAGATTTCAAAGGCTAAAACCATTCATGGGATGATATTCCTCTTCAAGGCAATTTCATCGGCTTCCCTTTTAAACAAGAATCAGAAATGGGAAATGATATCTACCCTAATTTGACAAAATCACTCAAACATCTCTCTTTCTAGGTCAGTGAGGTTTTTTGTGCTTTTCAATTTTTCCCTTTTTAGTAAATAACCTTGTTATCCTCCCTTGTTGAACTTCCAGTAGATTCCCAGATTTGAGGGAAAGTGCATGCAATTGATAATAGAAAATAATGAAAACATCCTTGTATATCTTGGGTCTTACCTTTCAAGAAATAATAAAAATGCAGTGTTTGCATTTCACAATCATGGAAATTTATCACATTTGGTGACCCCGGAGTTCTTTTTGCTTTTGATAATCATTTCTTTGTACTCATCTTGAGCACTGGGCTGTAGTTACACTACTAATAATTGCAACCATGTACTTATTTCATAAGTTAAGCCAGGCACTGTTATGAGATACTTTACATACATCTCTTTTCTCAATCTTTGCAACCTACCTGGTTATTATTAAAATGACTTTATAAAGTGGAAAACTGAGACATGGAGAAGAAGGTAAGTAAATTGCTTAAAGTCATATGGTTTCATATTGCCTCCCAGGTCTAAGTTTCACAGCCATCAAAATCTCTTCTCTCTTGAAACATCCTCTTTACTCAATGTGTGCTCATCACATACTTTAAAACACATAGCTCAGGAATAGCATGAGCGGTAGACATGGGTATACCGAAAAGAGCCAAAGTTTGGGCAAACTGTATAATTTCTGAATTTTTCTTCTTTCATTCAAAAATGCAAATAGGTACTTCCCTGGTGGTTCAGTGGTTAAGACTCTGCCCTCCTGATGCAGGGGCATGGCTTCGATCCTTGGTCTGGGAGCTAAGATATTGCATGCTATGCATGGCATTAAATAAAGACATAAAATAAATAAAAATTAATGTTTCTAAAGATCATAAAGGCAAATAATTACATTTATCTTTTAGGAATTCTTAGTTTATAAAAAAATATGGTATCTCCATCACACTTTAGAAACCCAATGAATGGCACATCCCTGTCCTTCTTAAGATATAGTCTTTGTGCCTCCTTCCTTCCTTCTGTACCCACCCCTTTAATACCAGTGAAGGAGAAGTATGTGTGGCCAAAGCTGCATCAGAGTATCCTGTTTCTCTGAACTCAGTGACAGCTCAAGGAAAAAGCACACGATTTCAACTGGGACCACTGAGAATACCTCCTTGGGTTTTTTAGACTGAAGTTGGCAGGGATGACTCTGTCTTTCCTCCAGAGTCATGGGCTTATTAATGTGTAAGTTCAGAGATGGCTCCTACAGTCATACGGTCCCTTCCACATGGGGAGTGTTAGGCTCTCAGTCATGTCTGATTCTTTGCAACCCCATGGACTGTAGCCCACTAGGCTCCTCCAGGCAAGAATACTGGAGTGAGTTGCCAATCCTTTCTCCAGGGGATCTTCCCGACCGAGGGAGTGAATCCAGGTCTCCTGCTTTGGCAGGCGGATACTTTACCAACTGAGCCACCAGGCAAGAGTGAGTATGTTTGAGGATAAGCTAAGCCAATAAAGAGAGAAATACAAGGATAAGTGATAGAAACAGATCAAAAACAAGAAGTTCAGACTGCTCTCTGGTCCCTAGACCTTGACCTTCCCAGGGCTGTGTTCAGCCATTTCCCTTCAAAGCAGGTGATTTTATTAACCTTTTCACTTTTTAGGTTATCCTACTGTAAGCAAATAATTTTTGTTGGAACCACTTTGCACTTTCCTTCCTCCTTCAGAAATTTGAAGTCTTTTCATCTAATCTTTCTGTTATGAAGTCCAGGGTACAACTGAAAATATGTGGTGCTGGGGATCTGCTGCAAAATAGTACAAGGATGGGGTAGTGGATGAAGGTGTAGATGGAACTGGCCTTGGGTTCAGGTTTTGGGGAGATTATGTGATGGATACATGAGGTTTCATTATACTATTTAGTTTCTGTACATTCTATTCTATGTACGTTTAAATGAGAAAACCAATAAAAAAAAACAATAAAAAACAGACCAGGCTGTCTCATGTCCCCCAAAAGATGGATATGACATAGGAGCAGTTCCTAACAGACAGGAAGGGAACGCCCTCTTGGTGTTTGGAGGAGGTGACTGAAAGACATTAGAACAAGGCAAGAGTGCAGAAGATTACTCAGCTCCATTTCTGGGTTGAAAATCATAGGAGTGGGGATCATGAAAGGAAAAGAAGCTTTTCTAAATCAGTAAGTTTGGGGATACTTTTCAATCTTTCCTTTGCCATTAACCACCCTCAATGGGCTCTGAAGCAGTGTGGTAATACGGAGGCATCTCTTATTCATTAAGGTGCTCATTCATTCTTTCAGTTGCTACTATCTGATTCAGGAAAGAGAAAAGCCTTGCTCATGCAGTGTCTGACATATAGGTGGTGCCCAATAAATATTTGTTGAATTAATGAATAAATGGAAGGATATGCTATAAAGAAACACCTTTAATTATGGAATTCTTTTGACATTACATCAATATTCAATCTTCTACATTTAGAACCTGCCAGAACCTCTGCTGAAAATTCTCTTATGAAGGCTGCAATAACTTGGCCAGGAAAGCATTACCACTGAAATTCTGCATAGACATCCACAGCATGAAATTTGTTCTAAGTGACAGAGTTTGAAACCCCTAAATCAAGTTTTCTGACTTTGAGTGACAAGAATGTCAAAAAGATGAAAAGTAATCTTTCAAAATATGGAGTTTTTTTGCTTGTCGAACTGAAAAAGAAGCTCTTTCATTATGATGAATTCATGATGTAGACTTAATTGCCTCAGTAATTTTAACAACAGTTAATTTTTTAGGGGATGTAACAAGCATTTGTTATGTTTAATTGATGAGAATCTAAATTGACTATTACATATTTTCTTCTGTTAGATGCATAGACTGCTGTATGTTCATCAATGCCTTTATTTATGGCATTCATTCAAACCACAGTTATTTACTGAGTACAAGGTACTTTGTGCTGCAAATAAGAATGAGAAGCCTTGGAAGAATTAATAAGCTAAAAAAAGAAAGAAATGATATAATTTTGGCTCTTTTATAGGGAAGTTGGTTGCTTTAAAAAATAAACAAGGAAATTATCATAAATTATGGGCTGCCGTCTGGCATGTACCATTCTCTTCCACCACATTCTTCTCACCAGGCTGCATCTCTGCAGGGCAATACACAATGGTAATTCTTCATCCCACTGTTTCTATTTGTCTTCAAACATGTGAAGACAAACATAACTGGAACTAAGAAAAATTGAGAAATAAGAATATCTGTGTGATCCAGGTGTTTCAGATATGTCCAGTGTTCAAAAAACACTGTTCTTTTTTCAAAAGATAAACTCTGTGTTTAGGACAGTTTTAAATTTGCAGAAAAACTGACAAGATTGTATGGTATCTTTGTATAATGAATGAACCAACATAGGTCATTATTATTAGCTCAAGTCCATACTTTATTCAGATTTCCTTAATTATAGCACTGTTCCCTTTGATTCAAATAGTAAGAATAAACTGAAATTGAGAGAAAACAGAAGGGAACAATAAGGGGAAAGAGTATATTGGACTGGCATAAAATTTCTAGAAAATACATAAAGGAAAATCTTTGTGTCTTGGACTAGGTAATGTTTCTTAGACATAGTGTGAACTAAATAAAATTGATATGTTGACTTTATAAAAATTAAAACACTTATTCTTCAAAAGACAATGTAAAGGAAATTAAAAGGCAAGTAATAGACTGGGAAGAAGTGTTTGAAAAATATATATCTGATGAAGAACTGAATCAAGAATATATATAAATTACAGAATACATAGAACTTTCACAACTTTAAAATAAGAAGGCAGACAACTTGATAAGAAGTGTGCAAAATTTGAGCAGAAACTACCAAAGATACCTGAATGGCAAATAAGCATGCAAAAAGATGTTCACCAGGTCTCCTGCATTGCAGACAGACGCTTTAACCTCTGAGCCACCAGGGAAGTCCCATTGTTAGTCATTAGGGAAATGCAAATGAAAGCCACAGTGATACCAACCGACATCCACTCAGTTCAGTTCAGTCTCTTAGTCGTGTCAGACTTTGGGACCACATGAATCGAGGACGCCAGGATTCCCTGTCCATCACCATCTCTCGGAGTTCACTCAGATTCACGTCCATCAAGTCAGTGATGCCATCCAGTGATCTCATCCTCTGTCGTCCCCTTCTCCTCCTGCCCTCAATCCCTCCCAGCATCAGAGTCTTTTCCAATGAGTCAACTCTTCCTATGAGGTGGTCAAAGTACTAGAGTTTCAGCTTTAGCATCATTCCTTCCAAAGAAGATCCCAGGGTTGATCTCCTTCAGAATGGACTGGTTGGATCTCCTTGCAGTCCAAGGGACTCTCAGGAGTCTTCTCCAACACCACAGTTCAAAAGCGTCAATTCTTCGGCCCTCAGCCTTCTTCACAGTCCAACTCTCACATTCATACATGACCACAGGAAAAACCATAGCCTTGACTAGTCGGACCTTAGTCTGCAAAGTAATGTCTCTGCTTTTGAATATGCTGTCTATGTTGGTCATAAATTTTCTTCCAAGGAGTAAGCGTCTTTTAATTTCATGGCTGCAATCACCATCTGCAGTGATTTTGGAGACCCCAAAATAAAGTCTGACACTGTTTCCCCATCTATTTCCCATGAAGTGATGGGACCAGATGCCATGAGCTTCATTTTCTGAATGATGAGTTTTAAGCCAATTTTTTTCACTTTCCTCTTTCACTTTCTTCAAGAGGCTTTTTAGTTCCTCTTCACTTTCTGCCATAAGAGTGGTGTCATCTGCATATCTGTGGTTATTGATATTCCTCCTGGCAATCTTGATTCCAGCTTGTGCTTCATCCAACCCAGCGTTTCTCATGATGTACCCTGGATAGAAGTTAAATAAGCAGGGTGACAATATACAGCCTTGATGTACTCCTTTTCCTATTTGGAACCAGTCTGTTGTTCCATGTCCAGTTCTAACTGTTGCTTCCTGACCTGCATACAGATTTCTCAAGAGGCAGGTCAGATGGTCTGGTATTCCCATCTCTCTCAGAATTTTTTGATTGTGATCCACACAGTCAAAGGCTTTGGCATAGTCAATAAAGCAGAAATAGATGTTTTTCTGGAACTCTCTTGCTTTTTCCATGATCCAGTGGATGTTGGCAATTTGATCTCTT